>JAXQQM020062308.1:0-240400 GCA_034641835.2 Pinus albicaulis | reverse complement strand
TGTTAGGTCCCTATATTACTAGTATAGTCCCTTATCACAGTGTTAGTGTAACCCCCTTATTGTTATTATTGTACCATTGTAACCCCCATTTTATTATTATTGTGCCCTTAAATTATTAATGTTAGGTCGGCTAGGATTACATTATGGCCCACTAGGATTATATTGTGGCCCCATGGACTCTTATATATAGAAGGAGGTTTTGTTCATTTGTATCATCCAAGAATTGTTCATTCATGTAATGTATTGAGGTTTCCCCTCGAAGTGGCTTATTTCTAAGGCATTGATATCTCTTTTCTTCTCTTTTGAGCCGTATTCACAACATTTGCATCGCACTTGCCCATTCTAGGTTTCGCTGCTCCAAACATACCATCATGGAATTTTCGCTATAACTTTTGTTCTACGATGTTTCAGATACTCAAATTGTTAGGGTGTGAAGCCTAAATCCTGAGGAAGATTGTCTAAAACTTTCAGAGCTTGGTTCGCAATATTTTTGGAGATATGATCTGTGGAAGTTAGGTCTTTTTTGAGGCTCCTAAACAGGTCATCATGGAATTTGCGCTATAACGTTTTTTCTACGAAGGTCCAGAATCTGAAATTCCTATGGTGTGAAGTTGAAATCCTGACGAAATTTTTCAAAAAATTTCAGAGCTTGGTTCGCAATATTTTTGGAGGTATGATCTGTGGAAGGTAGTGCTTTTTCAAGCTCCTGAATTTCATCTCAAAGAGGTGATCATGGGAAAAGTTCAATAACTCTCTCTCTGGGCATCAGATTGGAGAGTCGAAAGTGTGGTCGTGACCAGAACATGTAGTTTCGGATATCAATCCTGCAGGAAAAGGACAAAACAATGACACGTGGCAAGTCGTACAAGTTCACTCTACTGAACCAGTCCATAATTAGGTCATTGTGGGAGATTGGACACAACTTTGTCTTGGAGAATCCAAATCAGGTCAGACCTGTGGCATTCAAAAGAGAATTCATAGGGCTACTTCAGTGTTGAATTTAAAATATAGAGAAGTCGTAATCACATATATAATACAATTTCAATATCGAGCTCCTCAAAAGCAAGTAAAATGTGTGTATTTTGTTTCCGAATTGCATAAGTCTTGTTTGAAGAATCAAGTTGAATTGATTGCAAGGGCATATTGTAGAATAGATATAAGTATTCGATTATAAAATGGCCCCAAAAAAGAATTCAACACCCATTAAGCCTTTGGAAAGCTCTACTATGACTCATGAAGACGACGAATTGCAACATGATCTATCAAAATTACAAGAGCAAGTGCAACAAATTTCACTCTCGCAAAGAGCAACAAAAAATGAAATGGAAATTTTGAAGAAAGGCATGGAAGCTAAGATGGATGGTGTGCAAGCTAATATGGATGGCATGGAAGCTAAGATGGGTGGCATGGAAGCTGGCATGGAAGCTAAGATGGAAAACATGAAGAATGATCTAAAAAAAGACATCGAAGGTTTGACAAAGTTGATACAAGAAATGTTTCCTAATGGTGAAAAGATAGTAGAAGAACCACATGATGAGAACAAAATCAATGTTAA
Source organism: Pinus albicaulis (assembly GCA_034641835.2). Classification (NCBI taxonomy): domain Eukaryota; kingdom Viridiplantae; phylum Streptophyta; class Pinopsida; order Pinales; family Pinaceae; genus Pinus; species Pinus albicaulis. The sequence continues at coordinate 238,845 of JAXQQM020062308.1, read as the reverse complement.
TCGTGATTTCATAAACTCTAATGTTGGCGAGAAGAACCACCATATTCCAAAAATGGATATGAGGAAGTTTGATGGAAAGGATCCTGTAACATGGATACTACAGATGGAGCAATATTTTGATCTCCATAATGTGCAAAACACACAAAAGGTACGCATTGCAACTTTACATTTAGTACAAAATACATTTGTATGGTATCAATGGCTTTGCTCCCATTAAAAAATTGTCACTTGGTCAATTTTTATGGAGGAAATGATAGCACATTATGAGGATACAAAGAGAAACACCTTCTTTAGCCAATTGATAAATCTCAAACAAAAGGGTTTACTGGGGGAGCACATTGAGGACTTCCAAAAATTGAATATAAGGGTAACCTATATTCCATAGGAACACATGATTGATCTCTTCATAGGTACTCTAAAGGATAACATCCAACATGAAGTTCGTGCTTTGGAGCCTGATTCATTGGAGAAGGCATTCAGGTTGGCAAGAAAAGTTGAATGTTGTATTTAAACATTAAACATATGTTGTATTATAATTACAAATCAATATTTAGGTTTTATCGACTAAATAAATTAAATTTCTAATATTTGATATTAAGAATAATGTTTATTTTAGAGAGTGGTTCAAGGATTGTTGGAATTTGTTGAGATATTTTCTCAACAACATTTTCATAATTTAGAATTTATTGGAAACTCAAATGCAATATATTAGTGTGATGTATCTCGGTTTGAAGATGAAATGTGGTGTGCAACTTTGATTTTTGTCATAGTCAATTCTCGGCTTTAATGCCCTCACGAGAGGGACAAGAAGATGTGAGAGCTATGATATTTGATTCCATGTTTGTTTCAATAATTCTTTTTGTCAAAGTCTACATCATGCTCTTTGTTTGCTCAAGACTTTAAGGCTCCTCATGTAGTGCTTGAATTTCTTTCGGCTAGCCATGTGAATCTAAGCATTTTGTCATTACTTCAAAAAGTTTGAACAAATTAAGAGGTGGACAACATAAAACATCACCATGACGCAACTTGAAAGTTGTTGAGAAGACAATGTGTTGAGACTTGTGTGCTCACTTCTTACTTCCCACCAAGCCCGTAGCTAGGGTTTGTCCATAGAAACCCTAGAAGCACCCTCTAGTCCATGAACAACTCAATGGGGTCTCGCTTTTTTTCCTTTGTTTTTTTTCTATATGCAAGTTCTCTAGATTCGTGTTTTTGCAGTATTCCTCTCCCTCCAAGACAACGATTTTCTCTCATTCTTCGCATGGTCTTCTCGTGGGGTCTCCCTCCACACTCAACACAAGATCCTTAGATCCTCCACACTCAACACAAGATTCCTCTCCACCAACTTCCTATTTCACATGGACTTGGGGAACCTAACCCAGTGTCTTGCATTCGCCTTGCCCATTATTGGGAGCAAGAGTTTGTTTCCTAATTGCTAAAGCTTTATCATTCATTATAGCAAATATTGAATTTAGCCCATAAATATTTTTGGGCATGTCAAGGAAGAGGGAAGACCGTCGTGTGTGGTTTGGTGACTGCGGGTTTACCAAAGAGTGTGCAACAATTTGCGAAAAAAGTTGAATTTCAATTTTGTTGAATCTCAAGATTTCATTAAGGATTTTTGTTTCTAATGGCTTTTTATTTTCATATCAACATCCATTAAATTTTAAAACCATGTGCTAGAGACTCCATTGATTGTTAAATAAATCAAAGAAGAAATCCAAAATTTCAACATCCATTTATTCTATAGTTAGGAAGGTGGTCGAAAGAAAAACGAAAAAAATATGGAACTTTCACTAGCCAAAAGCTACTTTGATCCAAATATGCAAAGATCAGTTAGATGAAACTAATTTCTTCTTTTCTTTTTCACGTGGAATGTCTCGCTTAGAAAATTAAATCCAATGTGTGTGGATTGCATCATATTCATTGATATATGATATATTTACGTAAATTTTGTAAAGAATGTCGAACCAATCATTGAATAGTTTAAGATAATCTAAATCAATTCAGTGCTTAAAGACCCCTGAACATATAATTGGTTTAATTATATCTACATACTATTACAAGCTTTTGTGTTTATTGACGCTAGAAAACCCAATAACAACAACTATTGCTTATAATATGAGTTCCTTGTGTTTCAGATAGGTCAAGTTGTATGATTAAATTTTGAATACATTCAATATCGAGACTACCTTTCCTAGAAACCGATGGATAGCCAAAAAAAGAGTATCCGATAGATGATGGTATATCCATAGAGTGATTCAATTACTTGAATTTTTTTTTCTTATGAAATCCCTAACAAGCCGAGTATGTCAATATTGTTGATGGTTACAAGCATGTCAAGGATGGTTCGGGGGTAGTTGTGTCTTAAATGGGTCAAGTGGTAAGCTCGAGGTTGTGATGGAGAAAAGAGTGCAATATGGGAGATTCCAAAGTAGGTATAAGTGTCGATGGGAGACCATACCAAACTATCGTATAAATGTTACTTGAATGTGCGTTATATGTGTTTTTATATATTGTTATTTATAAAATAAACACTATGAGAGGGTGTGAGGAATAATGTTTGTTTTAGAGAATGGTTTGATGATTGTTGGATTTTTGTTTGAGAGGTTTTTTCAACAACATTCTCCTAATTCAAACATCCGTTGGATCTCATATGCATTATATTAGTGTGATATGTCTTGGTTTGAAGATAAATATACAAATAGTTTTTGTGTAGTGTGCAACTTTGATTTCGTCATTTAACCCATACACTAATGCATTACAAAATCAATAAACATTGATTAAAAGGGATTTTCTTATGAGTATGTACTAGTGATATTATAACAAAATAGAGCCTAGTGGTGAGTGTATGTAATTATCAATGCCCACTACCTTATGGGATTTAAAAAGTAGTGTTTTATGAATAGTCAATGTTTTCATGTTTGACCAATTAAATACTTATTTAAAAAATTAGATCATTAATACTTTCAATAAATTGAAACTAACGAACAAATAAAAACTATTGTTGTTGTTATAATTCGTATACTATATGGAAAATTTTCTATAACCTAAGGAAGGTCCCTATGTCAATGAATGAATCATATATGGAAAATTTTCTATAGCCTAAGCAAGCTCCCTAAGAAATATTCTCTCCATTTATCCAAAGAAACAAAATTGAATTGTAGGTGAAAATCAACTCTACAAAGGGAACTCATAAATGCACAAATTAATAGTGTGTGGCTAAGTGGTTCCATCGAATTATCACAGAGAGATTGTTGGACAAAAATAAAAATATGTGGCATGTGATTCAACAAACCAAAGAATCAACAAATAATTAATATAGGTCACATCTTGTGCATATATAAATCCCATACAATGGTAGAACCAAACTAATAGTTTCACTCAATTAGCTAAATTAAGGGAAGAAATTGAACCCTGTAATTAATGGAATTGATATAGATACCATCAAAGTTCAAATAAGGGATAATAATTGGCATAATAATAACATTGTACTTCGTAATTCAACAACACAACCAAATGAAATTACAAAAAGTAACTAACACATAGATATAATTTACCCCCGGAAATCGAAATGGAAAAAATTGTCATTTAATCAATGAATTTTATTATGCTTAAGAAATGGTTATAATGATGAATTGTGCACTCAGTATCTATGATTGTGAGGTATTCTTAATCATGGGCATATTTTCACAATTTTACTTTCTTTAATCTCATGACGACCTTTCGGCCCTTCAAACAAAATTATTCTTCCAAATTCCTCATGCTCTACTGCTATCTTACTTCAACACATCCTCTTAAGCTCTTTCCTTGGAATCCCCTCCTCTTCTCTATGGGTTCCCTTGGAAATCCAACAACAATACTCGTTCATCTCATATTCCAAGTGAAAAGTAGTGTTTTATTTTTCACTCAAATTTGCAAAATTTAGACTTTTCTCATTACAAAGTTACTAGGAGAGATTATTTCAAGAGATCCATATTGGATCACACCTCCCCATTTAAAATCTTTTGTTTCTTGAAAATTGAACTCCCTTCAATCTCCTTCTCCTATAACCCTACATTCCTACCTCATTCTATGTTTGGATTTAGAGAATTGGTAATAATGGTAATGGGATATAAAATTCTTATGGAGGATATATTGCTTGGATCGTATTTATGAAAACCAACTATTATATTTTGAATTAGACACTTAAAATTTGGGTTGTTTCACAAAATAACACTACATGTGCAGCATAGATTCCAACTTTATAACATCCTTTTAAGTATCTAGAAATATGCACAAAAAACCTAACTAATTTATTTTTTAAAGAATTGTTTAATAGGTATTATGAGCAAAGTAGACTAGAATTCTTGGAGTCTAGTCCCCAAACAATTTCGTTAGAAGCTAAATGCAAGAGATCTGTAGAGTGTTGAGATGGTAACAAATACAAAGACCAAAAAATACCCTACTCACTTTATATCCTACCCTCACTCCCCTTTGGTTAATAATACCATTTCCTTCCCTCTCATCCCTTGACAATCCAAAATTCATCCCCAAGATAAGTCATAAAATCTCCATGGCCTAAAATGTTATTATAATTTTTCGATGAGTGGTGTTTAAAAGGGCATGAATGTAAAGAAGGAAAAAAATATTCCAAATGGATGTGTCTTCCCAAAAATAATTGGAAGACATTTCTAAACTATAATTAGAAGAGACCCCATCTTCCTTTGGAAGAAAAAACTTGGAAGCTCCTTGTTAGGAACATCAAATTTCCCCTCAAAAGTGCTTCATTATGCATTTGCACACCCCAAACATTGAATTTAGATTGGTTACATAAAGGAATACTAGGTGATTATTTGGTTGATAGCCTGAAAACAACCACAATTTTTATTCATTAGGGGAGTCACCTTGAAATAGAATTCCATTCTTATATCCATGTCGTGCATAATTCAATTTATGATATCGAGGGGTATTATGATGAATTGTGAAATCGAATGTAAAAATGTGAAAGTTTGAATGGGAGACTATCAACTCAAATATCAAATATTGTATTATTAAAATGGGTAGTGGTGATGTACTTCTTAATGTGTTGGTCCTATTACCCCTAAATTAGCAAGGAAATGTGTCTTAAGGAAGGAAAAACATATTTTGATAATAATTATGTTTAATTTCCCTAAATTTATCAAATCTTAGTGGGATGGAGCACCTATTCATAGGAAAGGTCACTCTAGTCTTATTGTTCATTTCTAATTCCAAACAATTTGCGAGTGCCCTCGCCAATACGAGACTCACCTATTATTTGTAATTGGTTTAACTAATTTTGGAATCATCAACATTGAGATAAAATCAACAAGGTCCAAGAAACAAAAATCGTAAAAACAAGGAAATATCAACATAAATCGTAAATCTTTGGAAAAAATTTAAAATTTTAAAAATACAAAAAAATACAAATATCCCTTGGATAATAGATAAGTTTATCTAGTATTGAATGGAGGACACATGATCAAACCAAAAAAGCCTTGATGTTAACATGTTTATGAAAACTTGATTTCTTAGTGTAGTTGATTAGTTCAAGGAGGAGGAATGAAGAGATGAAGGATTTAGGAGATGCAAAGAAATAAAAATGGTAGTTAAATTATGAAATTTACTCTATAGTTTTTATTTCCTAAATATCATATCTCAAATATACCAACACTACTAGCTCAATTTCTAGTCCGCATTGGCTAAGACTTTCAGTACACCACAGAAATCCTTTCTTCCTATAATAGATTTTACTTGTTTCAATAGTAATCCTCATTCCCCATCAAAATTACTATGCATAATTTTGATCACCCCCGAGTTCAAATATTAGAGGAATATATTCTTAGCTAGCATGCTTATGGTTTCTACAACTACAATTACATAACACCAAACTTTCTTTGGAACGAAGCAAATTAGTTGGTGTCCAACAAAAAAATTTCTAAAAATAGACACACTTCCGATCAATCTCTCCAATGTACAGATGTATAGTTGGGTTTCCGCACTATTCGTTGAATAAATTAGATAAACCCTCATGTTACATCCACATTAAACAATACCATACAAACATAGGGAGAAAGACGCAGGAAGGTAGAATCAAGTTGCATATTTTCACTCGCAGGATTGATAACAATGCCAACATGTTCAGAGAGAAAATAATGGTAGAGTGAATAAAGTTGAGGAATTCCAAACTTAACAAGGTACAAAAAATGTTACAATAAACTTCAATAATTCAACAAGTGAGTAGGCTAGGAATGCAATCTTACTTTGATACCATGTAAAACTCATGAAAATCAACAAAAGATTTGAATCAAGAATAAGGTTGTGTATTAGCTACAAAATATACATATCAATGAATTTTTGTGTGACCTAATTTTTCATCTTCCAAGAGATATTTTCGACTTCTCATGACAAGCTTGGTGTTCACTTGAGTCTTTTCACCTTCCTCCGAAGTGAAAAAGGCCACCATATAATCCCAGAGGATTATGTTTCTATAGTGAGAATGACCATGTTATTTTCCTATTTCTCGAGTAGTTTACTTCACCCAATGTGGATCCTTATAAGCACCATTTGCACATAATTATGAAATAGAAGAAATCATTCAAGAAATATTGGACAGACATACCGGATTCATACATCCAAATATAAGCCCTTAATCATCACCCATGGTTAACATATTATAGAAAAAAGGTATTGGCATATATGTCCTAATTTTTGGGCTCTTAATTACTTTATCATCAAATAATTTTTTCTCTATCCTATTTACCACTCATTTCACCGTAGAGCTTCGCGAATCCAAGTTCTTCACTAAAATATACCTTCAATCATGATACCACCATATACAGATGAGGGATTTGGACTTATCTAAGCTATCCTTCCAAACATGTGAAGTTCATTATGAAATATTTGTGTTTCTCTTTATATTTGTCAATGCTCCATCCATAGTTTAGAGCTTATCGAATAATAATTTTCAAACCTTTGTATGAAATTTCATCCTTGTATTTTTTTTATGTGACATCTTGATCACAACAAGGCTTGGTACTCCTAATTAAAGCATGTTGATAGATCCTTAGCGATCCTTTATGAGCCCTAGTTATTCCTTGTTTCAAATTTTATTTTGAGGATTCAAGGGTTGAATACTTGGGTCACGTTCTCATTAATTAGGGTTAGTTGTTATTCCATCCCATGAAAAATTTTAACTATGAAGTATCGGCTATGCCCTATTACCATAAGTATATATAGGGTTCCTTATGACTTATGGGATACAACAGAAATTTTGAAGAATTATCATAAAATTTTCATCCTTACCTATTCTCAAAATTAATGTCTTTCATGCAACACAAACATCAATAGGCATTTTATGTTTTAATGGAACCCTATGTGCAATACACCCATTTTACTAGTTTCATTTTTTTCTAGGATTTTTTTCTTTGAAATATGCTTCAAGTATATATTCTGGAGCTATGTTGATGCAGGAAGTACACCTCATTATCTATCAATAAGTAGTAGTGTGACATAAACATGAGAAAATTCACCTACGAGAAAGAGGTAATGTTTCGTTACTTCACGTTTGGGATCCATATTTTCTTCGGAGGTACTTACAAACCAAGAAAAAAAACTTCATAGTTTATAGTATATTCTGTAGTAGAGATTATCATCTATTGAGGAACACAAGTGAATCATTAAGATTATTGGGTATGATTATGAGATCATATATAATAAAGGAAGATAGCATGTGAAGTTCCATGGTATACCATGGAAATATGAAAGAATATTTCTCTTTTCCTTATTCATAATAATACATGATTATCTCAATGAATCATATTAAAAATGGTTGTGAATAACATTTGTTTAAAGTATTCAAAGGGATCCATTAAGATCCTAATTCTCCCGCAGTTACTCATGATAGCAAGATAACTTAAAGCATAAAAGGATCATTCTTTTGGGGGGAATTCTACTTTAAGACAATGAGGCTTATAGGGGTCACAAGTATCTTATATCTTTCATCACTCTTGATTTTAGAAAGCCTATGAATGAGGTAAGTGTTACTTTCTTATTTTGTGAAGACATTGAAACATGCGTAGAATGTTTGTACTACATGTGAAAATTATAAAGGGAACAAGTGTGTGATATGAAGACTATTTGAGCATTACAACCAATGTTAATTCCAGAATTGTTGTACCTAATTATTTAATATTTTTGTCCTAAAACAAATTTGTACATACAAATAAATTAGGAAGATGAAACGACTTGTGGGTGATGAAATGTAGTGGTTATTTACTTTTGTAATTATGTCATAAATGAAATTCACACTTGGAGTTACTCTAACATGGTATCATAACCTAGTTTAAATCCTTTCCTCCTAGTTTAACTCCTTTTCCTACTCATAATCTCTCTTCACATTTGATATGATTTCCTCTTTTGTTATTGATCTAGAGCTCCTGGCTACCCTCAAATGTCTCTCTTGCTAAAACCTACTAAGCATGATTTTATATCTTATCAACACTATTGAGGAATGATGTGGCCATATTATTCACTACTCAGCACCCATTTTTATTTTTAATTATAAGTGGTATCTCAGAAATAAGGACATATATTTCATGTTTTCTACCCACCCTTGACCACCTTCAACATGTAATCCACTAGGTCTCTCACAATGTTCATCGTTTTTCCAAAATATAGTGACAAAGCCTCGCAACATATCACATGGACCTACATTATCCTTTGTCCGAATTCATGCATGAAATATCCAAGCTTTTCTTCAATGTTGAAAAATATCGTCACGTTTTCCTAGCATCTACTCCTTAAATCAGTGAGATTAAATACCTCATAGCCCATAAAATACCCTTTATTCACAAATTTTCCATCTTCAATCATTCCAAGGTATCTTTGAACCACCTAGGTGTGTCTCTAAATTTTCATTGATTTAGTGATGTCACTATTAGAGAAGTGAAGATGATATAGTTCCAATGCAATTTCATATTTTCTAAACCCGAAATGTATAAGGTGTCTTATGACTTAGCAAATTTTGAAGCTCCCTTGTAGCCCACAATTTCGGCGTGGTTTTATTTGTCATTATTTATATTCATACTTTTCAATGTTCGTTATATACCTTACATTTTTTCTGGGCCTTAATTCATTCAATTTTGAAAAATTCCACTCATTTTCGAGGTATAATATTGTAGTTTGTAATTTTCTCTCGAGAAATATGGCTTGTAATGAGAAAATATTGGAAAAAAATTTATAGGATGTGAGCTTCTCCATGTTTCGTAGATATATTAGATTATTTCATCTGAGATTATTGTGGCATATATTTTCATTACTTAGGCCTCACCGCAAGAATTTGTTTGAGATTTTTTTCCTCATTTCCATCATTGATGCTAACTAGGAAGGAGAACTAACAAGAGTCCTATTGAGAGATCAGAACACCTATATTTAATGACTTATGGAAAGTGATCTATAAAGCAAAGGAGGAAAACAAACCTATCCACAACATATAAGAAGCTAACTATTTGGAAGAATAAGGACAACAAAGCTTATGTCTCGATTACCATTTATGTAAGTAAAGAGGTGAGTCATCATATAGTTTTTTATTAGAAATTATTATGCAGTATTAAAAAACATGAATATATATATATATATATATATATATATATATATACATACATATACATGTATACTTAGAATTGGAGATTACACAATTAATGTTCAAACTCTCCAAACTCTAGTTAAAATATGATGATCCTTTGCCCTAGCCTCTAAAATTAGAACCATGATGCATGATGTAGATGCTCTCGTAGTAAAGATGGAAATTCCCTCTCACAACATTTTTCAAGGCCCGATACCCTACATATTCTCAGTCATTCAGAATACCCGTGCTAGTGAGAAAATTCAATCCATTACTTTAAACTCTTTGGTGGAGGAGATTGAATAACAAGAGAAATATTTTGGGAGGAGGAAAAAAGATAAATTATTCTCTTTGAAAAATAAATGTGTATTTCTTAGAAAATGAAGAAGAACAAGCATTATCATCCTAAATGAAGTGGTAGCAGAAGATGATTCAAGAAAAAAATTTCGTGAGGAAAGGGGGTAATCATCATTACGAGAAATATTTGAACTTCACTACATTTGTTATGGAATAGATGGACATGATGTGTATAAACATGGGAAACCCCTTGGCACAGTAATCCAAGAGAATCGAAACCAAAAAGAAAAAAGTTAAAACAACATATCTTGTTAAAGGTAAAGCATCTAAATTTTCCATTATATTTCCCATTGCAATATTCAGTGAAGGAAGATATGTTTGGCACTTTATTTTCTTCTTGGAGAGATGCACAGATTGCTTGATACAACTACGGCATGCCACTTGACTCAGGGAGAGACTTATGTGAAATGTAGATGAAACAATGTATTTTGCAGATAAATCAAGCAGAAACCTCAAAATATATGGATTTCAACATTTTCTTCTACATCATGTGATCTACCTTCCATGTCTCTGTAAGAAATTTTGTGTCCCTTGTTCACATTTTCTAGCAAAGCCACTTTATTCATATCTTTGATGGTAAAGTGGAAATAAGAAAAATAGTTTGACAACATGGTTTCATTACTATAAAGGACGAAATATCGTTGAGCCTGGCATGATATCTTATCATATACAAAATTATGCATACATGTCTCATCATAATGTGGGTACATTTTCATTTAGACTACTATGGAATGCTATACTATATTCTTCATGTACTAAAAGAATTGTGCTTTATTTTTCCTATTATTCCTAGGAAGCTAAAGCAATGTGATGTTTGTATCCTTGTAGTAACAACGAACAACCTTTTCATGATTTTTCTTCTAAAGCATGCAAAAAACTCTGGATTGGTACACTCTTATTTGTGTGTCCCTATGAATGTCCCTCCGCTAATGGAAAAACAAATATAGCATGAATTTTACTAATGATTACACTAGAATGTGTTGGTTGTACATGTTGAAAATTAAATTGAAAGCTTTTGAAACTTACAAATTTTAATGTGTCGATTGAAAATGGAGTAGAATCCTATATATTGATTGTCTTCCTACAACATTTAATGAATTCGAAAAACTATCGTTGCCAACATGGTATCCAAAGACCAAACCATGGTTAGATACAATCCTCAACAAAATGAAAGGCAAAAAAAAGAAATGAACAAGTATTATCTTGAACATGGTTCACTCAATGATTTTTTCAAAAAATGTAAAATTGATGTTTAGGGTTGAAGTGGTCCATGTATATTTTATGTGAAAAACATATGTGCATATCATGCTCTTAGAAATAAGACTCATGAAAATGTGGTAAGGTCACATATCTTTGGTAAGGCATCCTAGGATCTTTTGGTTTCACCTACTCATGCCTACAAAGAAGCAACTTTGAAGCAACTAGCCAAAAATGCATGTTCTTGGTGTATTCGCCTACCACCAAGGCATATTGTCTTTAGGATGAGGAAACAAGAAATTTTTTTTCTCAATATAATTTTTTCTTGAATCTTTCAATACCGACAACAATATTGAAAAGCAACTTGATTTTTAGAACAATTCACTTATGCAAACACATCAAAGATAAAAATAGCACAACAAACCTAAAACAAATTCTATATTGTGAATCAAGGAAATTACACACATATTTATACAAGAAAAAAGTCTCAAGATAGGAATTCTATATTAGATGCATACAGTGTGGTTGAGAGATTCTCTCAACCACACACTAAACTAGGAGAAACTATATTCTCAGGCCCACTCCTATTATGTAGGAACAAACTCCTCAAATGGAGAATTACAACCATAGACAAGTAGGAATTAATTATTTCTAACTCCCCCTTTAATGACAACTTTTCATGATAAAGTGATTCACAAAGTATTGTTGTGGTAAAACATTACAAAGAATATGTCGACATCCATATAAAAGAGCAACCATCCACCATAATGCATGGGTACCAACCGTCGCAACTACTAGTCGTGCAGATGTCCTTCGCATACATGATTCTATCGACCGTTATCACCATATATGTACCTGCAACCACCACCCATCGTGCGAATTGCATGTACAAAACCTCCAAAACACAATCTCTGCCTTCTCCTGCACAGCATCCGCAACTTCTCCGATCTCGCTCCTCTCGCAAACCGCTCCGAAAGGAAGTTGAGGCTTCTCGTGGATCTTCCAATCTAACTCTCCAGACAGATCCGCAACTTCTCCGAACATCTACTTCTCCCACAAATCGTCAAACGAATATGAGGCTTCCCATGACCCCCATGAAGTTGAGTAGCTTTCCGAATAAAAAATCTGCACCCACAAAATCCGACGCGAGTTTATCGTGCGCTTTCCACGCCATTCCCATGATTTGGTGTGTTGGCACGAGTATGCACTTCAATGCTTGCGCCAATTGCGCTTCTCATCACGACCGTCAGCCTAAGAAATCAAACAAACCCCTTCTTCTCGCAGATCAATGAATCGTCCGAGACCGTGAGCTAGGTGTTACCGGCACCACCCTCGCTCGATTGAGCACAAAGCTTAGTTTGCACACAACTCTCATGTGCACGCACCACTCATGTACATGCGGCCGTGGGGCACCAAGCCAAGCAAAGGCAACTAGCCACAAAGGTTCTATAGATGGAAGTCAAGCTCACCGACCAACTGTGCCCACAAAGGCATTCCATTACAAAGTGGTTTTAAGATGACCACGAACTTTCAAATACCTTTTAAAAGGTTTACATTTCATACTTCAACATTTTGCTTCGGGTACATACAATGACCATTACAACAACCGGACTTGCTTATAACATGCTAGTGAGCTCATTTGCCAAACCACACTAACTCAAAAATTATCTACTTTGTTGTCCACCATAAACGTTATTACCAAGCCCATTATCCCATCTTTTCATAGTTCACATCTTGGGCATCTTTGTCAAATAAATTCTTTGGAACCCACATGAACTCCGTCATTCGTTAGGAGTCGCGAATTTAAAAATAACTTTACCTACATTGATTTAGTTAGGCCCAATAAGGCTCAATAAATTTAAACATGATTCCAAGAAACTAAATAAAGCATAAACTTCTTCTGTATTTAATTTTCTTATCTTCATCATAGATGATTATTTTCCAAAATACCAAACAGTACCATTTTTCACCAATGATACCTCGTGAGGGGTCTACCGATAAAGAAACGAAACATAGGCACTCGCTGTACCACACGAAGAGAACACAATTTTCCCTTCAAGAACATTAATCCGTGATTCCACTTCGCTTCACTCTCCGTCGCGTTTCGCATCTACCTTTTCCCGCATCGCAATGCCACTTCCCCATCGCGCATTCGCGTTCGTAACCGCTTCCAAGCATGCCGCCTTATGCTCGCCGACGACGCAACAACTAAGACCCATTGTCCAAGGACCATTGCGCTTGAACATCCGCATCTGTCTCTGCTAACCGTTTCCATCACACCGGGCATGCACAACTTGATCATCCTCCAATCTCTAATGTAATCCAAGCGTGTCTTCACTTATATCCTTAGCTCTGTTTAGTGTTGGAATGACCCGCTCCAATACACACTCAGAATTGTGACATAATAGTTGGTCATACTAATGTCACTTAAATTACAACCAATTTCATTGTTATGACAGCTAATCAATACATTGCAAATTTAAAAAACATCAATGTGAATTAACATTTCTCCTAAGTCAGTTTCCAACACAATCGCCATACAAACTTCGTAATCTGATTCTAAGTAGTTCATCTTCATATATGAATGAAGCACAACCTCCATTAATCGAACAACCTTCACCAGATGATACTCACCATATTCTTCTCGCCTCCTCCGCGGACAACGACCTCCATATCTCCACCCCCGTACACTACTTCCACCACCGCCATCTTCTTCGCGATTAACCTGCCACCTTCCTTTCACTAGAATTTCCTCTATTAAACACATAGCCATCACCTTTACTAATTTTTGGCAAGAATATTTGCAACAACGCTTCCGTAATTTCTTCTTCATTACAAAAAGAAAAGCATGCCCAAAAATTTTACCTTTTCCTTTGATTTACTTTTTGGGTCCAAAACAAAAAAATGCCATTTGAATCTCATGCACAAGTTAAATTGCAAAGACTTTATGTAACTCCCGCATCAAAAGCACTCCGAATTTAATTAAAAAAGACTGGCCTCATGCAAATTAGATTAGCATGACCACTTTGAGTTCCACAAACTTGCAAAGTTTTGAGGTCCAAGACCGATAAATTTCGCACTTTGTTGTTATTTTATGTAGAACCTTCTTCGCTCCACCAACTTGCTCTCCGCGCAGAGTAGGCCGGTAAGAGCTCGTGCGCAATGGCCCGAGATAAGCCGGGCTTGCCATTCAACACACCCTCGCTTCTCCCAATTTTCGCTTCACTTCCTCTATCCGCGCCAGATTCCGCATGATCAAGGAGAAGAATCCATCGCAGAGGCCGGTGGATGGCCCTCGCGGGAATCTCCTCTGACTCGCACTAAAGGTTATTTCTCGTTCACGAGTAGGAAGGCAACATTACAAGAATGGAAACGTTTCCACAACGTTTTCGCATACCGTTCAAGATAGGCGCTCAAAGAAGGCTCCACGCATTCACGTAGTTCCAAATCATAATGCAAGATTCGCTCCATGTATCAATCAACACCGTATACATTTTCCCCGCATCTCTACCGAGGAGATCGGTGATGCCATCCCATGAATGAAGTGCCTCAAGCAACAATAAAAAATAAGCGTAAAAATATGGTAAAAGGGGACCAATATCTCACGCAAGAATAACCATGTCAGTAAACTAGATCTTTCAAGAGGATAAATCATAAACCGAAAAGGAAGAAGATTCAGAAGTAGGCTTTTGAGAATCAAATGCGCCAACTCTTTACTTACCCGATGTGTGTGTGATTTTTATTTCATTTCCAATTTGTGGGGAGCGCACCGTTGCTCAGCTCCTCGCCGGTTGCCCTCGCATCTCATGGTCATGGTGGCGATTCTCTCGATTAAGATCCTTTTGGTTGTAATCTCCAAGATAGCAATCCATCCACACCACCGTGCTACGCCCTCGCTACCAATTCACGCATACACTTCAATCCACGCACACTCCTCTACGCACTCAAATCTCCTCCGTGCCTCATATCTATTCCACTAGATCGCCACATATCACTTCGATGGACAAACAAACTTAAAACTAATATAAATGATTTATTTTCCTATGCTCAGAAGGGCCAGAGGGCCCTACTTAGCTTCAAGCTCGATACCAAGATAAAATAGCACACAACAAACTCTAAACAAATTCTATACTATGAATCAAGGAAATTACACACATATTTATACAAGCAAAAAGTCTCAAGATAGGAATTCTATCTAGACGTATAGTAGTGTGGTTGAGAGATCTCTTCTCAACCACACACTAAACTAGGAGAAACTATATTCTAGCTAATTTCTATTATGTAGGAACAAACTCCTCAAATGGAGAATTACAACCATAGACAAGTAGGAATTAATTATTTCTAACTATCAAAAATTTAATAATACCTATTTGTTTAATCATGTCTTACAAACAATTTTTTTTATCTTTCTTATAACTTAACTTGATTACATCATGTTTCAAGTCACCATTTCAATTAAGTAAATATTTTATTATTATCTCCATTTTATTACACTTTATTCATTTATATATAATATTAAAATATAACCATTTTAATCTACTAATTTAATGATTTTATGAGTCTATATTTTTAATATATTTATATAAAATAACTTCAAACAAATAACTTGAACTTTATATAATATTTTTCAATGTTACAAATGTTTATTAGAACAAACATAAATATATATCTTACTAAAGTTTTGGGAAACGAATGTTTTCCATTTTTGTATTTTTTTTAAATGTATTTGTATTCTTATAAGATTTATACAATAGGAATTACAAGACTTTATACTATAGTATATTAATGTTTAAAAATAATATTAGTCGAACCATTTAATTTTTTGGGTTACCATAAAAATGACTACCGGGCGGTAATATTGGTGTGAATTCAAATATATAATTGTAAAACATAAATATGCCACTTACTTAAATAAAATTATTACGTGTTCCCTTTAACATATAGAAAGTCATTCCGCAGTCGAGAATCCATCCCACTAGAGTTCGTTAAAGCGAAAGGTAACCATATATTTCTTTGCCATTACAAGAAGTGGTATGGATTTATATTAGAATCTGGCCAAAATGCCTTTCACCGGTTACATTTGATCGGGCATAACTTAAACTTTCTTCCACTAACCGATCAAAGGCCCAAATCTTAGGAACCGCAAGATTTACTCGAGACTATCGAGTCTATCTCCGTTATTTTCCCTATCTTAAATAGACAAGAAACAAACTCGATTCAAGAAATGCAAAAAAACATGAGAATATTTATGGGAATGGAGTCCTAGTTTTCACCCCGTTCGCCAAGAGACAAACAATGGGAAGTCGAACCTCCGCCCTATTGGCTTCCAAATCAAGCACTATTATTTTCCCCCAAAATTTGGAGGAAGGTTGTAGTCCGGAAAGATTTCACCGTGTCTCCGATTCTTGGAAATCACTCTTGCCACTCTAATGTCTCCAGGAGAGGAATCCTCCACTAAGACTTTGATAATGGATTGAGAATCTCCTATAATACCGACATCCGAGAGACCAATAGCCTTTGCTTGCTTAAGACCTTGCAGTATGTGCCAATGTTTCAAATTTTTGCATGTCAATAGTCTACCCTAATCCCTACGTAACTTTGCCACGTTTATGCCCTTATTTTTTATAATTCTTCCTCGCCCTCAGCCTAATCCAGATTTTCACGCTTCCATCGAAGAACAAAGAGAACTGGATTGCTCGAGGAGCAAATCCGACAGATCATTCTCCATCCCTTTGAATTGCCACTCTTTTTTATGACCTTGTGATGCCTTGTTTTGCTGCAGAATTGGAGGTCCATCGAGGCACCCCATTCTAAGTCTTGTTGGCCTCGATTCAAATCCGGAAAATGTTCCCCGCAATTTCTTTTCCAAAGACATTTTGTTTCTCGTGATGATAAACCGTGAATTTAGACTTTTATCTCTCGAAAACTCTTCTATTACGCCGAGCCGTATTTGCCGTTTAATAAATTTCTGTCAAGGGAGAGCCATACTGAAATTTCATTTTTTGGGAGGTTCTCTGGTAGTAATTCCACCATTTTTTGCAAAATATTTGATATAGACATGGGTAAAATGAAATCGTATTTCCAAGAGTTCGTGCTGCCAAGGTGCTTTACTTTCTTGAAAATTTGCGTCCAATATGATAGCCGTGTTCTCCTCAATCGTCGTCAAAGATAAGTGGCACGAAAGGACCATGAAGTCCTTTCTTCTTCAATCTATCTCATGGTTAAAATCCCTCCGTGGCATAACAACCAACAAAATGAATCAACCTTAGGCATGGATTTGAAATTCCGTATCCCGTTACAATACGTGCTATAAGATTAGGAGGGACGTTAGGATGATCATGAAGGCATTTATATCCCCGTGCAACCGTGTAAAGCCCCGGGGCGGCTCCCCAAACTACGTACATCCTTCTTACCCACGCGCGTAGGCACCATACCACGAACAAAGAAAGGAGAAGATCACGTGCTTGAGACAAATTTCAGAGGGACGGGAGGAGGCCTCCAACATGCCCACCGCCTTCCCATTGTGAAATGTCCCAAATATTAATGCAACTCCGCATTTTCCAACCACAAACGCAGCGCATACAGAGCAATGGGACGATAAAGGATGGTGCATCATAATGTTGTCGTCCCATGTCTTAATTCCTTTGCCGTTTCCTAGAATCCAATACGCTATGTCTCCGATTAAAGGGGATGCTTTGTGACAAGAGGCTTGATCACCAGTCCGTGGTGGGTAGGGCATGCGTACATCTCTTCCTCTTTTTCTCATGAAATATTTCCTCCATAGAGCTCTTTGTGCCCAACTCCGGATGTGGACCAATGATTCTCCAAGATCTTGCTCACATGGCTATGTTTTGGAGGCCGAGATATTTGAAGTTAAGGCCTTTCGCTCCGGGGCTCGTATCTCCCCAACTTACCAAAGGGATTTTCCTAGCATTTTGATTTCCTTTCCCGTAAGAACTTGCGAATGAAGGCTTCCATTTTTTTGATGATGCCCGAAGGGGCTAGAAGTATTGTAGAATTGGAAAAATGGGGAGGCTACTAAGAACGGATTCGATGAGGACAATTTTTTCGAGTAAGATTTAACCATGAGAATACCCAAGCTTGGACTTTGGCCTTAAATTTTTCCAACAAAGGAAACCAACATTCCTATTGTATGCCAATTTGCGAAGATGGGGAGGCCCAAATAAGTAAAGGAGGACCATTTGATAATGCGTAAAGCCTGCACTTGAAATGGCGTAAAGGGTGGAAGTAGAGATATCTCCAAAGAAAATCTTTGCACTTACCTTTGTTTTTAAACTCGGCTCTCGTAGCTTCTTACTGTAGTCGTCCAAGACCTCCTTGAATCTTAAGGCAGATCCGCAGGCAGCCCCTAACAAGAGGGTATCATCCGCAAATGTGGTGTGGTTAACATTTTTAACCCATCCGGCTATATTGAGCCCCAAGATCTTCAACAACCGCCGATCCGTAGGAACTCGGAAGACAAACATGAAGGACGAAGAGGAGCGTGAGAGAGGGGGGAACCCTACCTAAGCCCTCTTGAAGCTTTAAAAACCAACTCGCTCTCCCATTCACCAGCGATCCAAGGGCTTCATGAATAAGCGTTAACAAATCCATTTTAAAAAGCCCATTCCAAAGCCAAATTTTTTCAAGACTTCCCCAAAGAAAGCTAAGTGTGACCCGATCAAAAAGCATTAGCCAAATCTAATTTAATTACCATACCTTTCTTTACGAAGCCGGCTCGAGTGAATCACCTCTTCGCACAAGGATGAAGTTGTCGTCATCGTCTCCCTTGAACAAATCCACCTTGGTTCTCCGGGTCGATGGCCGGAAGGATTCCTTTAGTCCGTTGGCAATAACCTTTGTGATTAATTTGTATCCAATATTACAAAGAGAGATGGAGCGGAACCGATTAAATTCTTTAGCACCCTTTTCCTTGGGAATGAGGGCAAGAAAAAGATGGAATTGCGTTACCCCCAATTTTCTGGAAATTTTGAGATTTCAAAAAAATCATTTTGTAGAGGTCTTTCTCCACAATATGCCAGGTTTGAAGAAATCTTGTAGTGAAGACATCCGGGGCCTCGGGCTTTACGTTCCACAAGCCTGAGAGAGAATATATTATTAATTGTATAGAGATATTCGCTTCAAGTTGTTGATTCATTAAAGGTGAGTTCCTAGGTTAAATGCCTCCAAAAATTTAGAGTTTGGGTCCGTCACGCCCTCTTCTCTATGAAGGTGTTTTGAAAGTGATTGAAAGTCGTCTTCTTTATGCTATCAAAGTCTTTGTGTGTCAAGTTGCCACTTTTGGATTTCTCGCGGTATAATTGAAGCTCTTTCGGCTTGAGCTTGCTCGTGAAAGAAGGCAAAATTTCTCGTCTCTCGCTTTAAGCCATAAACTCCCAGACTTCGTCTCCAATGCTCTTCCTTCAAAGGCAAGCTTTATGGAAGATTGCATTGGAGCTCGCCTTTCCTTGTCTAATACTTCTTTAGTGATTTCTACATCTTCACTTTGGGCATGGTGTCAAGTAAATTGACTTGGGCTTGCTTTCTCTCTTTTGGCAGGGAGGGAAGAGATTTGGCCCAAGTTTTAAGAACCACTTTCGCCTTTCTAAGTTTTTCTTCCCAAATGAAGAAAGAAGAACCTTTCACCGGCGTATTCCAGTTAGCCTTGAACCAAATTTAGAGACTCGGTTCCTTGATCCAAAGAGGGTTGAATCTAAAGGTGATGGGGCCAAGATCTTTGTGGCCCAACATCTCAAGAAAAATGGGCTTATGATCCGAAACATTGCATGGGAGGATATGTGATCCGACTCCGAAGCTCAAGAAAAGGGAAAGAACTCGCACTCAAACATCTATCAAGTCTAAAGGGCCATCATGACCAGGACTCATTCTTTGTTAGATCGTGTGTACTTGCCATTTTCTTGGGGGATGTCAAGCATCCCGCCCGCATGAGGTCTTCCACCCATTCCCTGCGGTGGTCCCTTATGATTGTGCCTCCTTGCTTTTCCTCCATGCGCAAGGTAAGGTTTAGATCCCCATATTTGTTGGAACACAGACACAAAAGATCGACGGTACCCTCCCTTGAGTCCACAAAGGTTGTAGCCTAAAAAACAAATGGGTGTTGCACCAGTTGACCGGCCTATAATTGAGAGGGTTCCGTAGAGAGCCTGGGCCTCCCCCGCAGGCTCCCCATGCTGAAACCGCATGACCGCCATTTCCTTTCCAAAATTTTTTATTGATTTGGAGAAATTCTCTTTGTCCTCCATTTTGGTCTCCTCAATCAAGAATGTATACTTTCTCTTCTATAAGGCTTCTCGTTGTTTCTTTCTCTTTTCACTTTGCTCCCCATTCCTCTCGTTAGCCCAGGAGACAATCTTCACTACTCATTTTTATAGATGACGGCTCCTCGAGCTCCGCGCTTGATTTTTTATCTTTTTTAGATTTTTTTCCAAGGAGTTTCTCCGCAGTGGGATGAATACCCCGAAGGTTGCTTTTGTAAGTTTCCCCGATCTCTTTTCTCTAACAGATTTGCGCCCCTTGCGCATCTTCTAACCGATGTCCGCGTATCTCCTATTTCTCCATCCTCTCGTACTCCTCCGAGTCATGTTCCTCCTCGGAGGCTTCGTTTGCTTATCCTTGTTTCTTGCCATGGTGCTTTCTTTAGGTATTGATTCGCCGAAGTCATTTTTTTTCAATGGTTTATCTTGCCTTTATCTTCTTCTCGAGGAGTCTCTTTCACAGTAGCTTAAGACCTCATACCTATTTTCTCTTGACTTTTTGCGTGGGAACATTCTGGGGGTGGAGGTAGGTCGGGGGCCATGAACCCCGTATTTCTTGTAGAGATGTCCTTGGCCCCTTGACCTAGTTCCACCATCTTCCTTTCCTTTCTCTCAGTTTCCCCTTTGTTCCTGCACCCTCTTGCAAATGGCCATAGATGTGACATTTACGGCATTTGAAAGGGAGTTTCTCATAGTCCAAATACCTGCACATGTGTCCAACCTCCGCCAACCTTCAATTTGATGGGCCTCCGGAAGCCCCACCCCCAAGTCCACCTCTATTACGTATTCGGCACACCGTACTCATCGTTTTTGTTTGCTCTATCAATGAATTTTCCCAAAGTGTTACCTATGTGCTTGAGGGACTCCCAGTTCCAACAATGCATCGGAATATTAGGGAGCCGAACCTGCATGGGGGATGTGCCCGTTGGGACATCCACGGCCGATCGGCCGTGGGTCCATTTGTTGAGGTAGAGGCCTCTCGGGTCCCATCAAATAGGGCCCATTCCCCGAAGATCGTCTTTGTCCTCCTTTGTGTTGAACTCGAACAGAAGAAGCCTCTGCCTAGAAAATATGAGGTGACTTTGTTCTTCACCGTTGAACCCGCCCAACGACCCGCCGTCGATTTTGCGAGGGACAAAGGCTTGTGAATCGACACACCGTGGCACGATCTGCCAGGGACAAAGCGACTCCGGACGGACCTCAGAGGGAGGTTTACTTCCGGAACATCGTTGAGCCTTTCGACAAACTTAGTGACTTCGTACTTCTTTCTTTTTGGGCAGCGAAGCAAGAAGAAAGGAGAACACCGTTCGCCCGGGGGACAGTAGCTTGCGAGGGACCAATGGGTGAGCCTTGGGCCTCCATGGCAAAGAAGTTCAAATCAAAGAAAAATCCAATCTACACCAAGCAAATACAAAGAAGCGAGGCATCTCAAGACCGGGATGAAGAAGAAGAGGATCCGATCGTATCTCATAGAAGAATCTCCAAGGAAAAGTATCCGCGTATTTGAAAAGAGATCAAGAGACCCGCAGGTCGGGAGGACCTCGGTGGTCAAAGGAGAAACGGCCAAGAGGGCGAGCCTGTGACTAAAGTTATGCAGAGTGTGTCGTAGAAAGGTGAGGCAGCAAAGACTCGAAAAAATCTTCGAAATTCCTTTGCCATTTTTTAATAGTTAATCATATTCCAATTTTATTATAATTGGTTGTGTTTGTTAAAAAGAAAATTCTAGAAAGGGTTGTTCGTGGCGGCCGCTTCTAAATGTGAAGAGAGCAGTCATCTCCGCGTGATACTCTTTGTGAAGTTACGAATCATTGACCTTATGAATGTTATATACGCGGATGGGTTTAGTAATTAGGGGGACCACCGTCCACAGTTTTGCTTCCACCGACACCCATTTCTCTCACCAAATTTGAGTTGTGTTTCACATTCATAATCCAAAGCCGCCATCTCGCTTTTGAGACCAAGAAACAGATGTTCCTCATGTACGGCGTGTTAGATTCCCCCGTGATAGTAATATTATATTTAAATAATATTTTAAAATATTTATAATAATTTTTGAATAAGTGTAATATAACATAAAAAACTTTATACTTTGTTTTTATTTATAATATTTATACATTTCTTTACTATAAATAATAAAAAATCAACTTAAAAATTATAATTATATACCATTATTATATATGTGATAATTTTTTTCCTTAAAATTTCATATTAAAAATTTCTCTAACCCTCTTTTTGCAACTAGCCATTAACCTTTTGCAAAAATAAAAAATGTTCAATGGATAAATCTTTTGACTTTGAAATGTAATCTTATTTTTATTCGTATATATTATTTTAATAATGTATATAGATTACACCTATTCATATGTATTATTATGGTAATATATATATGTTTCTAAATAATAAACCGGCCTCTTTTTCTTAGTGTTGAGTGAGGTTGCTAGTTCTAGAATTAGAGTGAGGTTGCTATACCATACTCACATAATATCATGAATGCTTTATAGTTCATTATGTTATTAGTGAGGACCTAGGTGGGAAGATATTGGTATAATTTGGGGTCTAAAATGGTCTTTTTAAGGAAAATAATAAAATAAGAGAGCAGTCCCCGAAGGGGGTGTAATGGAAAGAGGAAATAGGGCCTTAGGTAATGTGCCCACTGCCCTCGAGTACATATCAAGCATTAAAGAGGGAGGATGCACCGCCCTCGCATGCATGGTCATAGTTGGCTAGTGGTTTATTTATGGGTTTTGATGCATGGTGGGGTTATTTGCGTAGAAGTTGCAAGGAGTCGAGGTAAGGTACTTGGCCTCTTGGAACGATTTGTATGTGAAACCGGGAATGCGTGAGGACCCCGATGTTGTGGGTAATGGTGAGTTTTGATGGTTAGTTAGGAAATCATGTTATTTTGTGTAAACAATGTGTGGCTAATTAGGTTGCCTCCGAAACCTATTTGTGTTCAAGGCTAGGGAAGCCTCTACTCTAGATATTTTATTGGGGCCATTGAGTTTTATGTATCATGGGGCCAGTGAGGTCACATCTCTATTTTTCCAAGTTCCCCATTTTAGACGTCCTGAGAGTCTAGCCATAACTGCGTTTAGGTCATCTTTCCGTGTATGAATCTTATTTATTGTTTTTTAGGTTATTGTTGTGAGGGTTTTTTTAATTTGTTGTCAAGGTTTTTCTTTGGTCCTCATCTCTTGGTTTAAAGTGGGGTTTGCAATTCGTATTGGGTCCATCCGTGTTGGCTTATTTTCGTGGCAAGTTAAGGGTTGGTGGATGGAATTTAGTGTCTAGTTGCGCTCTCTTGGGTGTCAAATTCTGGGGTCCTGGTGTTGTTATTTACCTCTTTAATGGTCAAGGTGAAAGGACCTTAGTTGATGATGTCTTATCCTTTTCCATTTCTAGTGTCTCCTCTATTAAGGATATGTCTTTTGTCTAGTTTTTACTCCGATGAGTCGTCCATTAGTTCCATGGTATCGTTAAACAATGGGTTGAGTCGATCTTTTTTGTTCTTTTATATGTAGAGGTAATCATTGTAAGCAGTATTAAGTCTCATCTCTCGAGACTGCGATGCCACCTAGAAAAATAATGATATTCAGAATCGGAGGGCCGGTAGGCTCAATCAAGGAAAAAGAGGGGGAAATAATATTTTCCCATGACTCAACAACCACATATTTCAACGCAACTTCCACCTCATACTCATAGCGAAATCCATGAGCTCGATTCCAAAGTAGGGGGAGAAAGGCAATCACTATCGTATTATGAGCTTTTAAATAACATGTCGACTAGGTTCGGACCCTAGGCACACCCGCAGGTAGGAGGAAGTAGTATCTCCAAAATTAGTGGCTCTTCATTGACAAATTAAGACTTTATTGGTCCTATTATTGAGGGACAAACAAGTTGAGAAATAACATATAATTTATTTAGTGGAGGATGTCAAGAGAATGCTTTGGAACCATAGGTTTTTCCTTAAGAAAATTCATTCTCATTTAGCGCATATGGAGAGCCAGGTTTCTTGTGACTTAGACAGCTGGGACTTGATGTACCCTCCTAGATCCCGTGCAAGGATTCCAAAAAATATATATCTTTCAAAAGTGACTAGTGAGCATGGTTGGTGGGTGGTGTAACTTGGAGATATCATGGGTGCTTCTACTTTTGTTTTATGCGGGGAAATTGTTATCCTCTTTGCTTCATAGATTATAGGTGTGACATAGTTAGTCAAAAAATTACGTCTTACGTGATGGCTCTAGCACGCTCTAATGTGGACTCTATTATATTTCCCTTATAACTTATCTTTTATGTCAATGGCTAGATGTGATAATTCTTATGTTTTTGTGGATGTATATGGTGGTTTTGAGCTCTTCTTGGGTTCTTCTCATGTCTTTTGTCATTAGTGGTGTTGCATCGTAGGGACAAACGCGACTCATTAGTCTCAATTCATTTATTAGTGCTCTAGTCATGGTATTTTGGTCTCAAATCTTAAGAACTTTTGGTGGGATTTGTGTATTTTTCAACCATAGCTAATGACCCTTATGGGCATTATTATTTGTATTTATGTCTAAAACATTTGGGTAGAAAGGATTCGGTGTCTTGTATGGACTTGAACTTTATTTATTCCGATCGTAGGAGCCTTTGTGTTTTTTGGCATCAATGGAATTTCGATCATGGGAGTCTTTTATGTTTCTGAGTGTCAATGGGAGTATGTTGAGGTGTTTTCTACCCTCTATGTTCAAAGATGATATCTTTGTAAAACTCGTTTTTTGAGTAATATAAAGTAGTAATTCAGATGGATTTTTAAAGAAAGATAGGAAACTACTTTGTTTTTATTGTATTTTCAACTTATTCTTTATATGTTTACTCAAATATTTAGTTTAGGTACCCATTAGATGTAGAATTAAATTTCACATCCAACGAGTACCCACTTGCATACTTCAGTAACCGTATCAAAGAAAATTGAAAATATATAAAAAAAACATGTAGAACACATATTTTCATGCATTTTCGATTTCCTTCGATATGGTTCTACTCTTTAAGCATGCATAGTGGGTAATTTCATTAGATGTGTAATTTGATTTTGCATCCAATGTTTAGTTTACACTTAACATTTGAGTAAACCTATAATGAGATAAGCCAAAAATACAATTAAAAACATATTTTTATTATTTTCCCTTCATCATTATCTTGAATTCTATTGATCCTTTTAAAATTAATTTTTTTTGGTATATTTTTTTGTTTTTGAAAAACCCACCATTCCACCCAACTACCCCAAATAACCTCATTAAACATATATATTTTCCAATATCATAAAAAAAAACATTATTATTGAATTTGTATAATAAACCTCATTTTGGAAATTTCCATTTTTTTAATTATTTGAAAAAATAAAAAAATAAAAATTATAAAAAACCACCCTTTTTTTACATATTTTTTGGTATTTCCTCAATTTCCAATTTCTAAATTGGTATTTTGTGGCTACCCTTTGTGAAATAAGAAGACATCATGCCTCCTATTTAATTATTTTAAATTATAATTAAAAATTAAGACTTTAAATATTTATATAATATATTTATATTAAATTTATAATAAATATAATTATATCAATATTAAAAAAAATTAGAATATCATACAATAATAAAAATATTATAGAGTATTAAAATATTTTTAAAAAATTATAATAAAACATAATATTTATATAAATTAATAATAACAAAACCTAATCAATTATACTAAATTTTAATTATTTATTTTAATGAAATTTTAAAAAATTATTTGTAAAACAATATAGTTGTATTCTACACAAATATTCAATATTTTTTAAATAAACTTCTCTTTAAAATAATTTTAATTTTTTTTACTATAAAACAAAAATACTTTTAAAAGTTATATCGTAATGATATTTCTATAAATTATTAATAAATATATTTTAACATACTTCATTTTAATTTTTTATTTTTCATGCTAATTTATAATTATAACATAATTTTTTTTATTAATGTTTAAATATTTAATATTAAAATATTTTTCAAAAAATTATTTTAATATTCATAATTATTTAAATTTTTCAATATTTATATTTCAAAATTGTCTTATATAGAACTATTTCATATATTACATAAAAGAGCTTGTTGCAACCGTGTCAAAAGGCTTGAACATAAGTAACCATTTTAGCTAAAGTTTTTTTGACTTAAAATTCGAGGATATGAGGGTGAGTTTTAATCCATATGCATGTTTCATGAAACCATTTATCGGGGAGAATTTATGGAACCACACATTCAACCACTACTCTCAACTCGTTCCAATGGTGAAAAACTCTCATTATTCACCATTATATCTATGATGAAGTCAAAATTACCCATTATATATGAGATATAGAATTTTTAGTAAAAGGAAAATTATGGGAAGTTTGTTTATTAACATGGAATTTAATATATGAAGAAATCCTCATTGATCTTGGTAATGCATCGTGGGATAGTTTGTGAAAATATCGTATAGCAATGCAAGCTAGATACATCTCCTATGCTCGAATATGCATGTGTATATGGATATCTTAGAACACTTCCCAGAGTCAATTGGCATCTACTACCAAGATGAGTTAAGAAAATAGATGTTTTGGCTATAGAGTATATATACCTTTTAGATGTCACTGCTAGCACAAAAATATGGCACACTCTATATCGATATTTCTTTGGTGGCCATGAATGAAAAACTCAAAAAAGTGTCCTCTAACTCAATACAAGGGATGATTTTACTAGGGTTGAAAATAAACATTGAAAACCCTAATAAACCTCCATCGTAGTGAAAATAATTCAAAAGGGGAAAGTAGTGGGGAAAAAATTATATGAAGCACTAGCCTCTTTGGAGACCTTAGATGGCCAAGCAAACAATCAACCTCTAGATGTCGAGATGAAAGACAAGGCGGGTTCTTCCATGGCCTCATATCTTCCATCATCAACAACTTTTTTAACCTTGAAGTTACAAAAGGTGTATACCAATTTTCATTGGCTCCATGGGAGGATCTTTTTTCTATCTACTTAGCTTTCCTATATTTACTACCTATTGTGCTTCTTTGCATTTACTGCCTACACCTATGTGCTTGGATTTGTGAATATTACATGCATGTTTTCTTTATGCTTACTCAATATGTATGATATTGGGTACTAACTATTGAAATTGATTCAATGTAGGTTTGATTCTTCATTATAAACATTTCAACATGGGATAAATAACATTCAATTTAAATAATCATTTTTTTTAAACAATAATGTTATTTTTAAGGCGTTCTTTTGCAAATTTGGTATTCTACATCATAATGTATGTGTGCATCAATCATTAGTTATACGTTATATTTGTTTTGTATTGTTTTTTAGTTTAGGACATTGCAATGATATGTAAAATGACACTATATTTTGATGATGTTTAAAAAACTTATTGCAATTGTTTGAACCATTACACCAATGACCTTTTAAAAAAGAAAAACAAAATAATAATGTCAAAGAGATCGAAATCATAACTAATCCTATGAAATTTCCTCCATATAATTTTTGTATAAAATGTAAATAAGTAAATAATTCCACTAAATTTTCTCCATATACATTTTATATAATTATAGTGCTCAGAATTCATATAATAAACTTTTGAAATTCTATTTTTTTTTTAAATTATATTTAAAATATTTAGAAATTTATACTTAAAAAAATATATTTTAATTTATAAATATTTAAAAACTAAAAAAATAAATTTTGAAATGAGAATGTAATCCTAAATGTAACCTTAACCCTTTCCTTCAAAGTTTTTCCCTTATTATCACTAACTACAAATATATTCAACCTATAGCATTATATAACTATTTTTAAATTATAAAGGTTGTAGTATAATTGAGTTGGTGAGAGACTCGGGTAAGTTATATGAACGACGTAGTCTAATGAGTTGACGATTTCAACTTCGTTTTTTTTGCCTCCGTCGCGAGGATTTATGAGTACCCGGAATAAAATAAAAATAAATAAAAAAATAAAGAAGAAAGGACGCAAAACCTAAAAATTAAATTGTCGACTCATTAAACTATGCCTACATTTTGGCCTGGATTGTACTACCAACCGCGTATGGCTGAATCATACAAAAGCAATTTCTTTGTAGATGCAAAGCATATTCAACATTTCCAGCTCTCATCATTATACCACGATTTCTTAAATTCTTTTATCAAAAACACTGTTTAGTTGAGAAATTTTATGAGATTTTGGTTGACTATAATACAATGACTTGGTATCAGTCAGAAGACAAGAAAACGTAGATAGTGAATGATGCACATCCGAAGTTTACACATTTGATGGAGCAGTTTTGTCTATTTAATTAGAATCTCGCTATACCATATTTTTCCCATTTGGAAATTTGCGAATTTCAAAAATGTTTTGTGTAGTCACACTAGTCTAGTTTAGAATTACAAAAATGTTTTACTGATGAGAATGATCATACTAGCAAAGATAGGAACATTAAAAAATTAAATATTTACACAATTAGACACAATGATGATTCTCTAAAGTTGCAACCAATTGTATTCTCGGTTTTCCTTCTTGGGAAGAACATAAATGGCATGCATTATGACGTAAATGATAATAAATAATGTCAAATTTTAATATGAAGCACAATATAACGTCAAGTTCTATGTCTGAGTGTGAAGGATTGGGTGGAATTCCATCGCAAATTCTACTATGTATCCTTCTAACACTCTAGTCAAACAAAAAAATCAATGGCCCCTAGATATGGAGTTACTTATAGTATTTACTCTATGCAACAATTTTAGCATCCAATTGTAAAGCGCTAATCGGGTTTTTCAGTCCTCTTCACTCACTCCCTAGCATTTGAGCTACTCGACAAGATGACAAGGAACTTTGCGAAAGAAGATTTCATGGAAATAAGGAAACAAATATCTCCGCAACCAATCTTCTAGAGTAATATGTAAGTTTCTAGTTTGATCTACTATTAACTCATATTAGCTTTTTGGTCCAACCACCATTCAATTTATTCTATGGTTGGCTTCCATGTCCTCCTTTTCTACTACATGTGCCTTCAAGTCTCGACACATTCGAAACCATTTGGTTGCACATGAAGTGACCCAAAGTTTGGGAATATGCCAACAAAACCTTCATAGAAACTATGAGAATTTTCAACGCTGCTACAGACGAAGGTCCCTCGAGGTATTCTAACGAGTTTGCAAAACATTTTGATGGTTAAGCAAGTGACATAGGGAAACAAAGACAGCTTTTGGATCAAGTAACCCAACCGAAAACAAGAAAAATTCTCCATATGTCACATATAAATGCATTAGACCCAAAGACATTTAAAAACGCTCATACCGCATGCACTAAAGTATTCCAACCATTTACAACAAACACCGGTCACGCATATATATAAGGTTTAGACAACAAAGTAAATGTTCCGATAGACATTCATCGCTTATGCACATAATTAACTCTCGATGTAAAATAGTAAAAAGAAAAAGGCTCATTCATTATAGGGTGACACAATGCTATTTATAGCACATAATAAAAGTATTTATACATATATTTGTTAGTAACCTTGCATAGATGGGCCAAACGTCCACCTATACATATTTCATCATTGACACAAAAAACATTTAAACAACATAAACATAAATATGATACAAACTCCTAAATGGCTCATATTTATATTAAAACATCAGTGAAGGAAAATGTACAATAGTTCCATATGACTCGATAGTTAAAACAAAAGATGTGATCATTCATATCATGCTACTAGCTAAAGTCATTCCAACATAGAGTAGAAAATATCCACAAATTAACATCATGTCAAAGCCCGTTACTACTATCTGATCTCAATAGAACTATTCAAAGAACAAGGAAAGTATCACATAACATTGATGATGCAAAATATTTGAATTGAACTAGTCAAAGAACAAGGAAAGTATCATATAACATTAACAGTGAAAAATAAAGTGGAGCCAAAAATATCATCTACCACCGATCATTCAACCGAACAACATCCAACAAATTGGAATGAGAACATTAACCGCTTGAAACCCTCTGAATCATCAACTATAGCCCCGTAATATAGTATTGGTCTTCTCTTACTCGGTTTTTTTAGGGAATCTCTAGAAAACTCACTTGACTAGCTCAGCTCTGGTTGAGTTGTCTCTCATACATGCAAAATCTCAATCGTCGTTGAACCATACCCTAACTAAATCGCCACATTAACCCAGTTAAGTATAACTCACATGCATAACTTACGGATACTTTGACGATCGAAAAATATTGCAATTACTGTGCAATAATCTTGTAGACATTCATCACACCTTTGCGTATTTTGTGGAGAATCTACATAACTTGTTGTATGTAGCGTTGGCCACCTTATGCATAATATCCCAATACTTCAAGAAAAATAGATAAAATTTCACCCTCATCTTCTTAATCCATCCACGAGATCTCCTTACTTACTTCGATATAAGGAATTAATGGTAAATATTTGCATCGAGAATAGTGGAAACCCTCCCTAAAGGTGATTAAATGGTAGTAGCTTCTCACTTCCCAGTGAGTTTTCATACATGATATAATTTATCTCGGAATTGCATTTGATACATCACTACTTCATTGTTATAGTATGCAATCATGAACAAAAGTAAATTGCATAGCAATAATCCCGATCGATATGAGACTACTTTTCTTACTTATGGTTTTAGATCTTTTCTATCAAACAAAATTGATTTTCTTATCAATTTTAATATTTACATAATATATAATGTTTTACATACAAGTAGTTATTATTATATAATAACTTGCATGATTACTAAGATGTTGGAAAATATGAGCCTTTCCCTCTATTCATATTATTTCCAAGCATAGATTTTCTCTATTCATACCAAATGCTCATGTGGGCAAGAAAGACCCTTACTTTGGCTGTCTCATTCAAGAAAACATGTATTTACCTCAAGAAAAATAAGCAACTAACACAAAGGGAAAGCTATAATTATACTGATTCTATTCATTACCATTTGCCATATCCCTATTTGTGATAAAGAAGGTTGTCATTTAAAGTGAAAGATGTAAACAATGGTATGTGAATGAATAGAAAAGAGATTGTTACATTTAACGATCATTGGAAAATGAGCATAAGAAAAGTGCATAGAAAACATGGCTACCTCAAAAAATAAATAATCATTTAATTTAATTAAATATACTTCGAAACAATGATCTCTTAATTGAATTGCATCCCATCTAAATATAATGTGAGCATGAAATTCTAACACAACGGCAACTACCCGACGCACGAAAACAAAATGGTGTGTGTTGTTAGTTTAAGTTGGTGTTAGTCTTATTTTCTTGATGTAATTGTTGGTTATGCTAGTACGATACGATTTCTCGTTTCCGGTTTATTTTTTGTGTTTTCATCATTGTCGTTGCAAAACACTAGTGGTGTGTAGTATTGCTTCGGTGCCGAACTACTACTATCGCTTACAACATTATCGTTGTCGTAGTTATTTGGGGTTTTACAATTGTGTCATGTTTGTGTGTCATATTTAGTCTTATAGGCCATCTCTGGCTAGAGGATAAGGAAATTTCACCAACAAATCCACGAACTAGGAACGACTTTCTATTGGGTGAAATATTTTCCAACAAAGTACACCACGCCGGGAAAAACCTTGTCCCTCTCTTTAGTGAATTGGTAAGTGTCGATGGAGAGAAGCATTGTGGGTGAAAATTGTGGTATGAGGGATGTTTGTGTATTCGCTGCGTCCAACTCTGCAACTTCAAGAAGAACGCAAAACTAGTAGTTTCTTGGTTATAAATTGTTTAACAAACTGTGTCGAGGGGAGCTAAGTCCATCTCTAGAGTATGCAACACCAAAAAGAGATATGGGGAAGAGCATATGGGTTGTCTCCATTAAGAACCCCACTAGTGCAACACACCTGGTCTTGATAAAACAAGTTTACTCACCACAATTTAGATGCTCTAAAGTAGTAGAAGGTGCAAAGACAAGAGGCCAACTTCTATAGTTGAAGACTCCCGACCCAACGAAATAAAGGAATTCAACAAAGACTAGTAAAGTGATAGCATGCAGAGAATCCAAGCAAATGCAATGCAGTACATAGTAGAATAAGGGAGAGCAAGCTTGAGAGCTAATTGCATAATACAAAGAGGAAATAATGTAGAGTAGTATAAGAAAAGAGTACATGGGGTCTTGCAAGAAGGGGAGTGCTAGGATGCCCAAAAAAGGGAAAATTGCACGAAGAAGATGGCTAGTGTAGAGCATGGTAGAGGAGCAAAGTCAGCAGCTTTAAAAAATTAGAGGAGGATTTGGATTGTGCGCAAATAAGAGGCAACTAAACGTGGATGTATGCTCGCAACTAGCTTTCGAGACAAGTCGTGATTTCCAGTGTCGTGGACTGTTGGAGCACAAGTGTTAATTAGAAGGTTTATTAAGTAGAAAATTTAATGTAAATGTAAAATGTACATGTGAAGTGACATTAGATGTAAATGAAGAAGGAAAATGTGAAATGATATGAAATGTAATGGCATGAAATTAAACAAAACTAAAATGTACATTCATGATGGAGGGAAAGTCATTTAAATATATTGTTACTGTGAAAATATTAAAAT
Source organism: Pinus albicaulis (assembly GCA_034641835.2). Classification (NCBI taxonomy): domain Eukaryota; kingdom Viridiplantae; phylum Streptophyta; class Pinopsida; order Pinales; family Pinaceae; genus Pinus; species Pinus albicaulis. Next base: position 205,765 of record JAXQQM020062308.1, on the reverse strand, counting down.
ATTCCCTCGTGATATTAGGGTTATGGATTATGTAGGGGCTTTTGAGTGAGTCACATAAACGAGGATTTGGGTCTATATTTTTGGTTCGAGAGTGTTGCATATGGCTACGTGAGGAGAGTGTGAAGAGAGCACAACCTTGCATGGAGGCTTGCATATTTAGTAAATTATTTTGATGTTAAAGTGAAAAATCTAGATTCATGTGTCGTATTGTTATTTACAACAATGTTTTATGTGTTGGAAGCTATGCTTGTGATTTAATTTCTAGTATTTGCAGAAATTCTATATGTTTCATTTGCACAAGTAGTGTTTTTTTTATCCCTAGTTATGTTTTTATGTGGAATTTATGCAGAGGTTTTTATGTGAAATTTCTAGATAAGCATAACAAAATTATGAGTTGTGATTTCTAGCTTTTTTGGTATTTCTCCGCAATAACATATTTTAATGTACATTAATTTGGGAAATGTATTGTGCTAGTTTTGGTTGGTTGTATGTAGTAATGTTGTCACTTACATTTATGTTGCAAAGAGTGGTGCTAGGAGGAATGTAATGTGTTTGGTACTCTGTTGTGTAATGGTGTGTGTTATTGGTTTAAGTTGTTATTAGTCTTATTTGTTGTGTAATTGTTGGTTATGCTAATGACGGTACATTTTCTTCTGGTTTATTTTTTTGTTTCTTCTATTGTTAGTGATGGCATTATCAGTGATAACATTGTCGGTGTGTGATACTGTAGTTGATGCAATTTGTTTATGTTTTTGGCACTATCAGAGTAGCACTGTCGGTGTCATAGTTGTTTGGGGTTTTACAGTTGCGTCAGTGTCTGTGTGCAGTGTTTAAATTTTCTTTTCTCTTGTTGGCCCTCCTAGCTAGAGGGTAATGGAATTTCACTAACAAATGTACCAACCAAGAACAAATTTTTGTGGAGTGAAATATTCACCAACAATGTATTAAAAATTAATGGCACTTTTGGTTTTCCTACTATTGTTATTAAACTAAATAAATGTGATCCATGTATCCTTGGAAAGCATAACAAACGATATTTTCATTATTATACTTTTAGAGCATGTAGAAAACTTGGATTGATACACTCTAATCTATGTGTCCTTTTGCATGTTCCTTCTGATAACGAAAATAAATATATGATTAATTTTATTGATAATTACACCAAAATGTGATGATTTTACTTGTGAAAAATAAATATAAAGCTTTAAAATTTCAAAATTTTCAATATATTGATTGAAAATGGAGCACAATCATATATTAACTCTTCATATAGATAATGGAAGAGAATACACCTAGAATGAATTTGAAATCGATTGTTTCCAATATGGGATACAACATCAAACCATGGTTTGATACAATCCTGAACAAAATGGTGTAGTTGAAAGAGTGAATAGGATTGCTTTGAACATGGTTTTCTCAATGGTCTTTTCAAAAATGTAAAATTGATGTTTTGGGTTGAAGCAGTTATATGTGTGGTGTTTGTGAATAAAAGATATCCATATCATACTCTTACAAATAAGACTCCTTATGAAATGTAGTATGGTCACATTTTTTGGTAAGGCATCCCAAGGTCTTTGGTCTCACCTACTATGCCTTGATTCCCAGGGAAGAAAGAAACAAGGTTGATGAAAGGAGTCAAACATGCATATTCTCTGTGTGTTCAAACACCACGAAGACATATCATCTTTAGGATGAGATAAACAAGAAATTTTTTCTTTCTAAAATTGTATTTTTTCTTGAATTTTCCAAATTAAGAACATTTTGAGCAATAACTTATCTTTCAAAAAAAGTCATCCATACAAAAACATATCAAGAATTTGGTAATATATATGTATTTGACCATTATCGTATATATATTCTTCTCTCTTTCTTATCACTAAACTTGATTACTTCATCACTATTCATTCATCGTATTAATTATGTAAATACTTTGTCATCCTCTTGATTTATTCCACTATATTCATTTATATAAAATATTAAAATAAAATAATTTTAATTTACTATTTTTTTGTTTTGTTTTACTATACTATATATATTCAACTTTATATATATTATACAATGTTTAAGTAAAACTAACATAACTATATATTAATTGTCATATGTCATGCAAAAGAACCTTTTAGAGTTCTATAATATATATATTTTTAAAAGTATATGTTTTATTATAAGATTTGTGGAAAAAAAGATTAAAATATTTCATAATTATGGAAAATAATTTACAATATGTTATAATTATAAGATTATGGGAAAAAAATTTACAAGATTTTATAATTATGGGAAAAAAATTACAAGATTTCATAATTATAATTATATTAATGATGATTATATTAATTTTTAAAAATATTGTAGAAATGATGTCTAGTAATATTGGTGTGAATTCAAATATATGTTGTAAAACATATGGATCCAAGTGACTCAAATAAAATTGTTGTTTCTTCCCCTTAACATAAAGAATGTTGTCGAAAGATGAGCATCCATCCTACTGGAGCGTTGTGTGTTCCATTTAACATAAATAAAGTTGTCGAGAGATGAGCATCCATCACACTGGAGTGCGTTAAAGCAAAAGGGAACTATATATTTCTTCACATTTTTTTTATAGTTGATCCTATTCCATTTTTATTTTAATTATATTTATTATTTTAATTAGTTGTATTTTTATTTTAAAAAAATATTCTATAAAGGGATGTTCCTCGTTTTCGTGTATAAATATGAAGAGGTGGGTTCCCCGTGATACGACTTATGTAAAATTAATGAATTTCTTGACTGATGGATGTTATTGTTGTGTAACCAACTCCAAAAATAGAAGAAAAGAGATATCAACACCTTAGAAATAAACCACTTCGAGGGGGCAACCTCCAATACATTACATAAATGAACAATTCTTGGATGATACAATTTACAAAACCTCCTTTCTATATATAGGAGTCCATGGGCCATAATGTAATCCTAGTGGGCCACAATGTAATCCTAGCCGACCTAACAATAATAATTTAAGGGCACAATAATAACAAAATGGGGGTTACAAGGGTACAATAATAACAATAAGGGGGTTACACTAACAACAGTAAGGGACTATACTAGTAATATAGGGACCTAACATGCCCCTCTCCTTCAAAAAAGTGTTGTCCTCAACACTTGAGTAGCTCTGGGTGCTTCTGTATAAAATTGTCATCCTCCCATGTAGAATCTTCAGTGGGTAAGTTCTTCCACTTGATGAGATACTCTGAAATTGATCGATTACGTAGCTGTCGAGTTCTTGTTTCCGTGACCGCTTCAGGTTCCAATATGATTTTTCCTTCCTCATCAAATTCTGGAAATATTGTTTGAACTGGAAGATTTTCACCTATAACCTTCTTTAAGCATGAAACATGGAAAATTGGATGCACTCGTGAAGAAGCAGGAAGCTCCAATTTGTATGCCATAGTACCAATCTTTTGCAACACCTTGTAAGGACCATAGTACTTTGGCTATAATTTATTATCCTTCTTAGCTTGCTTGAGGGACATTTGTTTGTATGGTTGTAGCCGTAAAAATACCCAATCTCCTACATCAAAACTTCTCTCGCTGCGATGTTGATCTGCCTGTTGTTTCTTTCGATTTTGTGCCAAATTCCGGTTATCCTTTAAGAGTTGGAGAACTTCTTGTTGATGCTCGATGTGATCTTCCACTACTTGAACCTTTGAATTTTCCCTTAAAGATGATGTGATGGATGGTGGATGATATCCATAAAGTTCCATAAACGGGGTCATTTTTGCTGCAATATGGAAGGAAGTGTTATACCGCCATTCAGCGAGAGGTAACCACTTGACCCATTCTGTTTGTTTATCAGATACAAAACAACAAAGATACCCATCCAAAAAATTATTTATTATCTCAGTTTGACCATCAGATTGAGGATGATAAGATGAGCTATGAGCTAATTGAGTACCCAAACAAGAAAATAACTCCATCCAAAAATTTCCAGTAAAAATGGGATCTCTGTCGCTCACAATAACCCTTGGGCTTCCATGTAGCTTTTGAATTCTATCCATAAATGTAGTAGCAACCGTACTTGCTTTAAATGGATAAGATAATGCACAAAAGTGTGCATACTTGGTAAGTCTATCAACTACCACCATGATGACACTCTTTCCTTCGGACTTAGGTAAACCCATGATAAAATCCATTGAAATCTCCTCCCAACGTTGACTTGGAATGGATAAAGGTTGTAGAAGTCCCGGGGTCTTAATTGTTTCCACTTTATTCTGCTGGCAAACAAAACATTCCACCACAAACTTTTGAATATCAGATTTAAGGCCATCCCAAAAAAATTCTTTCTTCACCCTGTGGTAAGTTTTTAAAAATCCTGAGTGTCCTCCTAAAAGAGAAGTGTGCAATTCCAAAAGAATATTTTGTTTTAGTTGGGAATTCTTACAAAGATATAAGCGATCTTTGTACCATAAGGAATCATTTTTCCAACTAAATGTATAAGATGTACTAGGATCTTGCTACAACTTTTTAATGAGTGCCATACATATTTGTCCTTCTTCCATTCATCTCTTGCTTCCGTTATCCAATCTTGTTGGATAATAGAAATGGCACAAACCAATGCTTCCACCTCTTCATTATTTCTTGAGAGTGCATCTGCAACAACATTATGCTTTCCTTTTTTGTAGATTATTTCAAAGTCATAACCCAACATCTTTGTGACCTATTTTTGCTGCTCTTCTGAAGATAATATTTGTTCTAAAAAGTGTTTAAGACTATCATGATCATTTTTTACCTTGAAGTGTCTTCCCATTAGGTAAGTTCGCCATTTCTTTAGTGCATGCAGTATTGCTAACATTTCCTTTTCTATGGGAATAGAGTCAGGAATACTTTCCTTTTGATCGATCTACTTTAAAAAGAAAATGGTCTTCTTCTTGTATTGTACCAATACCAATTCCATTTCCAGGCATCACATTCCACAATAAAGGTTTTTGTGAAGTCCGGCGTAGCTAAGACTGGTGCTAGGCACATTGCCTCTTTAAGATGTTCAAAGGCCTTAGTTGCTTCAGGAGTCCATGAAAATGCATCTTTCTTTAATAATGTTGTTATAGGTGTTGCTATTCTCCCATAATTCTTAACAAACTTGCGATAATACCCTGTTAACCTGAGAAATCCGTGCAACTGCTTTATGGTTGTGGGGGCTTTCCATTCCTTAATGGATTTCATTTTGTTAGGGTCTACCTTAACACCTTCCTGAGATACAATATGACCCGTATATTCCACCTCTTTTACTCCAAAGAAACATTTGGATGCTTTTTCTCCTCCAATAATTTGAGCACCCTGTCAACATGTTGAACATGATCCTTCCATGACCTGCTGTAGATTAGTATTTTTCTCCCCGCAATAGTTTGAGAATTAAACATCTCACTTGAATATCTGGAGATTTAGTATATCATCAAAAACTAATAGCAAAATTTTCTAAGGAATGGTTTAAAAATAAATTCACCAACCCTGAATGTAGAAGGTGCATTGGTAAGGCCAAAGGTAATGACCAAAAAATTCATAATGACCTCATGAGTTCAAATGTTGTTTTTTGGAATAATTAATATCTTCAGTGTTCATTCCAATTTGATGATATCCTAAATGAAGATCCAACTTGTTAAAATAAATTACTCCATGTAATTCATCGAATAATTCATCAATCACAGGAATGGCAAAATTATCTCTAATGGTGAGCTTATCGAGCTCCCTAGCAATCCTATTACGCGCCATGATCCATCCTTCTTGTGTACCAATACTAGAGAGAAAAGAAAGAACTTTGACTAGCTGAATTATACCCGCCTAACATTTCTGCAAAACATTTCTCAATCATACGTTCAATTTCTTCTTTTGGACATAAGGATATCTATAAGCTTGATGTTTGGAGGAACACTTCCTAGAATCAAATGAATAGCATGATCATGATCACGAATAGGTGGGAGTCCTTTAGGAGTTTCAAACACTTTGGAATGATTGTCCAAGTCTTTTTGGAGATATGAAGAAATAGATGATTTTGATGTTGGAACTTCTAGCATAATTGTGCAATTACGTCTTGTTGTTCCTTCTTTATAAGCTTTTTCATGACGTTAGAGCTTATTATCTTTCCCAGCTTCCCTGCGATACCCCGTAATTCGACTTCCTTTCCTTCTGAAAAAAATTTCAAGAATTTTTTTTGAAAATTAAAAGCTGTAGTCCCCAAAGATTATAACCATTGTAATCCTAGTACAACATCAACACCTCCCATTGGGATGGAAATAATTAGAATATTCAATACATATTCCCCCATGGCTAGCTTGATATTATGGCATTTTCCAGAGCAATTTACCGTTCCTCCATTTGCAACCATCACTTGACAATCTGGTGCTGGGTATAGGAAACAATTCATTTTCTTGGCTACCTTACAATGAATAAAATTATGGGTACTACCTGAATCAATCAACACTATTACCTTTTTTCTTCTTGATATGTCCTTTTATCTTGAGAGTTTGAGGAGTGCATCTCCCCGCTGCCAGTATTACACACGATATGGTCGGACTCATTTCTTCCTCTTCTAGGGCTGGTTCCTGGTGTATATCCACTTCTTGTTCATTTTCTTCTTCCTCTTCAAAATCTATGTATTTTCTATCACAATTGTAGCAAAGCCCTTTTTCTCTTTTTTCTTCCAATTAACATAACATTTATTTTGTTCTCATCATGAGTTTCTTCTACTATCTTTTCACCATTAGGAAACCTTTCTTGTATCAACTTTGTCAAACCTTCCATGTCTGCTTTTAGAAAATTCTTCATGTTTTCCATTTTCTCATCGATCTTAGCTTCCATGTCATCCATCTTAGATTCCATGCCAGCCTCCATGCCATCCATCTTAGCTTCCACGCTTCTTCAAGCCATATCCATCTTAGCTTCCACGCTTTTCCTCAAAACATCCATTTCATTTTTTGTTGCTCTATGCGAGAGCGAAATTTGGTGCATTTGCTCTTGTAATTTTGTTATGTCATGTTGCATTTATTCATCTTCATGAGCCATAGTAGAGCCTTCTGAAGGCTTAATAGGTGTTAAATTATTTTTGGGGGGAATTTTAGAACCCAATACCGATATCTATTCTACAATATGCCCTTGGAATCAATTCAAATTGATTCTTCAAAAAAGACTTATGCAATTCGGAAAAAAATACACACCTTTTTCTTGCTTTTGAGGAGCTCGATATTGAAATTGATTAAGAAGATTAATAAGTGCTCCTAAATATTTGAATTTTACCTCAAGTAGCCCCTCTGACTTTCGTATGCCATAGGTCTCACTTGATTTGTTCTCCAAGGCAAATTTGTGTCCAATCTCCCACAATGACCTAATTATGGACTGGTTCAGTAGAACGAACTTGTATGACTTGCCACGTGTCACTGTTTCATCCTTAGGCTCTGAAATTTATAGCCAAGAAACTAGCGTCCGTGTACTTGCAACAAATTTTTACGGCACTCCAATCTGATGCTCAGAGAGAGAGTTATGAATATTTTCCCACGATCACCTCTTTCAGATGAAATTTGGGAGCCTAAAAAAGCACTACCTTCCACAGATCATATCTCCGAAAATATTGCGAACCAAGCTCTAAAATGTTTTGACGTGTTTCCTTGGGATTTCGGCTTCGCGCCCTAAAAATTTCATATTTTGGAACTTCGTAGAAAAAAATTTATAGAGAAACTTCCACGATGACCTGTTTAGAGCAGCGAAACCCTAGAATCCAAAGCTATGATACCAAATGTTGTGTAACCAGCTCCAAAAATAGAAGAAAAGAGATATCAACACCTTAGAAATAAGCCACTTCGAGGGGGTAACCTACAATACATTACATAAATGAACAATTCTTGGATGATACAATTTACAAAACCTCCTTTCTATATATAGGAGTCCATGGGGCCATAATGTAATCCTAGTGGGGCCACAATGTAATCCTAGCCGACCTAACAATAATAATTTAAGGGCACAAAAATAACAATATGGGTGTTACAAGGGTACAATAATAACAATAAGGGGGTTACACTAACAACAATAAGGGACTATACTAGTAATATAGGGACCTAACAGTTATATAACTTATAACTAATGGAGAAATGTAGATTATTCTAGAGTGTATTATTATTAGATGTTTGTCGAGATTGTGGCATCTTAGGCAATTTGTGAGATTTATTTAGGATTCAGATCTTATTTCTTAGGAATTTTTTTAAACTACTCAAAAAACTTGTAAGAATATATATATATACAGAATTTATTTTTGGTGAAGTAAAGTGCCATGAGAAAGAACTCTCAGGTTCAGTTAGCCTCACCTGAGAGCTGACCATTTTCGTCATAGTTTATCCATCCTTACTTTTAAATTGGTATCAAAGATTCAAGCGGGGGCTGAGTTTGATGTGTGTGTAATCATTTTTTGGAGATGAATTTCAATTTGTTTGATCATGAATCTGAGGTGGATGATTTTTTTTGTGCCATCATTGGAGCAGACTTTATGGTGATCTTCCCAAGACGATTGGACCTCGATTAGAATTTAAGGTGAGGAGCTAGATGATGGGAATCCAATTATTGGATTTGTGTCTTATGCAAGGGATATTTGTTGGTGTGTTGTGTTTTTTGATATATTGAATTGTTACTTGTGGAATATTGTGGAAAATTGCATAGCAGTGGAGCCTGGAATTGTTGCATGCATAGAAATCGCATTTGGGAACACTTTGCTGCCAACATCACATAATGTTAAGGCTCACAAGGAAAGTCTCAATCGATTGGTTTTGCGATTGTTGTTTCTTGTGGTTAGAGGTGTCAAAGAAGCCATTAAGCTAACTAGTGTGTGTGTTAGGTGAAAGCAGCTGATGAGGCAAATTTTGTATGGCTTGTCTTGGATTTGTTAGAGAGGAAGAGCCATTGATTGACCAAATTTTTAATTTGGTCGTTGTATATTTTTGTGGCGAGAGTGGAGCTCCAGATCTGGAGCTGGAGTGTGGGAGCATAGACGACAAGAGATTCGTGCTTTGTGATTTCAGAAGAGTTGTTTGATCTAGAGTTTTCACTGTTGATCATGTATAGGCACTGCATGCGGTGGATATGTCATAGTTTGTGTTGTTAAATTCATTCCAAAGGCCAATTATAGGTGAGATGGTTGTTGGATAGTGTTGTCTATATGCTTCAAATCCAGATCATTTGACTTGTGAGCTAGTGATGTGGCTTGTGAGCAGGCACTCTCAGTTTGGGCTAGCCTCACCCGAGAGCTGACCATTTCTTTCATAGTTCGTCCATCCTTAGTTTTAAATATATACGTGGATGGTTATAGTAAGGAGTAGGACCAATTTCTCAAGTTTTTATTCCACCAACACACTGTAAATGACAACATTTTCTCTCACCACATTTACATTTTGCTAACAAATTCTACTCTGTGTAAGTATTTAGTTATAGATAATCCAAAGCTCCCACCCAAGTTTGGAATTTGACGAGAAAAATTCCCATCGAGAGGTATTTTGTGCGTCAAATAAATATAAAAACTTACATTACCATTTATTGGGATGTGTCTTGACATTTAAAAAACATATTTTTGATGTTTGTTTATTTCCAAAATGTTATTAATATCCTATAGGCATGTTCCATCTAGACCAGGGCCCATCAGTCACTATGTATGCTACCCTACTTAGGTTCAAATTCAAGCTCGACTCCAACACGCTCCACTGCTCTAACTTTCCCACACTCCAACTGTGAACTTTCTAATGTAGTTGATGACATCCACCAATACACATTCAATGCCATGATCTTGATGTCGAAGAGTTCAAATTTAGCAGTCACCCGCACAAATTTTTGAATAATTAAAAAGCTTAATTTTCCAAAACTATGTTTCTTTAGATTGAGAATTACAACATGAGTTGGGTAACCTAGAAAATTTGGAATCACTTATTGTTACAGAGAGTAGTATGTAGGGAAATTTTTCAATGGAAAGAGGGAACTTAACCAAACTAAGAAAGATTTTCCTATGCCAGAAACTATTCTATGGCATGATACTTCCTTCTTTAGGGCATCTGTGGGAAACATTAATAATGGATTTGAGTTTTAATGCATTATAGGGACCAATTCCAACATCTTTTGTGAGTATGAATTATCTAGTAAAAAAGGATTTGAGTGACAATGGATCACAAGAGGTGATTCCTAGGACTTTAGGGATATTAAAATTCCTTAAATTTTTGGATTTAAGGAACAATCAGCTTCATGGAAACCTTTTAGGTTCCTTAACAGAGATAAATAATTTTCAGGAGCTTTACCTCAGTAATAATCCCCTAGGAGTATCGATTGATTCTCTGCACTAGGGAAATTTGCAATCCTTGATCAGTTTGGATCTTTCATCCTCAGATTATATTGGAAACATTCTAGAATAATTTGGGGAATTGAATATGCTTGGGTACCTTGCTTGAATGACAATAATCTCACTGGGAACTATATTGTGTCTATTTGTCTCTCTAGGCAGTTGAGGTTACCAAAAACAATAATGGGGTGAGGGCTAGCATCACTAACAATGGTAGAATATGAGGAAACCAAGGTACCATAATCTTCATAGTTTTCCATTAAGAGATGGAAAAGGAAATACATCGAATAAAATGAAATCATTTGGTCAAAATCCTTCAACCTTGATGATGACCATGACCATCTAAAAAGCTCAAGGGAAAAGAAGAAGAAGATTTCTAATTGGAAGTTGGCGTGCTATTTGGAAAATCTGTCCATCAAAAATGGAAATTTACTCGGTAGGAGAATAATAGACCAACAACAGAATTGTAAAAATAGAATTATGTTAATGGTCTTAGAGGTTACTATTCCAAATACTAATGAGAAAAATAGAAGGCAATCACAGAAGGAGAAACAAGTTATTATTATTTATTCCACTATTATGGATTTTGTCTGCTATGATGATCTTCTTCTACTTGGAATTGTTAACCCTACTCAACTTGTTGCCTCGATGGGATTAGATTGGATTGGAGTGGATTCTAATGGATGATTTACATAAAAATTTCAATTAAATTTTGACATGGGTTGTCTAGACGCTATTGTGCCATGATATGGCTCATGAATTGTTTTAGGTTGTAGAAAATGTAAATGTAATAATTTATGGTTTTATTATTGAAAATAAATATTTTGGATTCACATGGAGTCTTGTTATGCAACCAAATCACAAAACAAAAGAAAATATAGATCAACGACTTAAAAATTTTCCTCTTCGAGGGGGAAACCTCCTTTACATTACATAAATGAACAATTCTTGGATGATACAAATGATAAGACCTCATTGGTATATGTAGGAGTCTAAGGGGTCACAATATAATAAGAGCATACATAACAATAATAATGTAAGGGAACAACAATAGTAATAGTGGGCTTCTATGGGGCACAACAATAACAACGTGGGGGATACATGGGCACAAAAATAACAATAGGGGGGCTACACTAACAATAATAATAAGGGGGATACACTAGTATTAAAGAGACCTAACATGCCCCTCTCCTTCAAAAAATTGTTTTCCTCAATACTTAAGTAGTTCTCAATGCTTTTGTATAAAATTCCCATCCTCCCACATCGAATCTTCAATGGGTAAGTTCTTCCACTTAATGAGATACTCTGAAATCTATTGATTTCATAGGTGTCAGGTTCTTGTATCTGTGACTACTTCAGGATCTAATATGATTTTTCCTTCTTTATCAAGTTCTGGAAACAATTTTTGAACTTGAAGCTTCTCATTAATAACCTTATTTAAGCATGAAACATGGAAAGTTGGGTGTACTCAGGAATATGCAGGAAAATCCAATTTGTATGTCATAGTACCAATATTCTCAAACACCTTGTAAGGACAATAGTACTTGGGTGATAATTTATTATTCTTCTTAGCTTGCTTGAGGGACATTTGTTGGTATGGTTGTAGCCATAAAAATACCCAATTGCCTACATAAAAACTTCTTTCGCTAAGATGTGTATATTCTTATTGTTTCATTCAATTTCGCACCAGAGTGAGGTTATCCTTTAAGAGTTGGATAACTTGTTGTTGATACTCGATGTTATCTTCCACTGATTAAACCTCAGGAAAAAATGGGAAAATATGCACAACTTTCTCTTTGAGCATCAGATTGGAATTTCATAAAAAGTGATTGAAAGTGCAAGGACTGTACTTTTTCTTGTATCACTTTCAAGGTCAAAGGGTGAAACAATAACACTTGGAATTCCATACAAGTTTTCTCTACTAAATGAGTATATAATTAGGCCATCATGGGAGATTGGGCATACCTCTTCCTTGAAGAATCCAATCAAAAGTAGACTCAGAGGGATACCATAGGAAAAAATTTCAAATCTTGGAGATCTAAAATTACAGAGATATAATAGTTTCAATATCAAGCTCTGATTCCAAATTTTAAGCAAATAACTCACAAAATAGAACAAAAGATAGATCAACGACTTAAAAATTGTCCTCTTTGAGGGGGAAACATCCTTTACATGATAATAACTCCTTGATATATATAGGAGTCTAAGGGGTCACAATATAATCAGAGTCTGCACAACAATAATAATGTAAGGGCACAAAAATAAAAATAGTGGGCTTCTATGGGGCACAAAATTTAAAAAAAAAAACATGGGGGATACATGGGCACAACAATAACAATAGGGAGCTATGCTAACAATAAAAATAAGGGGGATATACTGGTATGAAAGGGACCTAACATATCCCTATCCTTCAAAAAAGTGTTGCCCTCAATGTTTGAGTAGTTCTAGATGCTTCTATATAAAATTTTGATCCTCCCATGTGGAATCTTCAATGAGTAACTTTTTCCAATTAATGAGATACTCTGAAATTAATTGATTTCGTAGCCATCGGGTTCTTGTTTCTATGTTTTATTCAGGCTCAAATATGATTTTTCCTTCTTCGTCAAGTTCTGGAAACACTATTTGAACTGGGAGCTTGTCACTGATAACCTTCTTTAAGCATGAAACATTCAAAATTGGGTGTATTCGGGAAGATGTAGGAAACTCAAATTTGTATGCCATAGTACCAATATTTTGCAACACCTTGTAAGGACCATAGTACTTAGGTGATACTTTATTATCCTTCTTAGCTTGATTGAGGGACATTCTACATCTTCACTTTGGGCATGGTGCTGGGGAAGATTGACTTGGGCTTGCTTTCTCTCTTTTTTAGGGGAGGGAAGAGATTTGGCCCAATTTTTAAGAACCGCTTTCAGTCTTCTAAGTTTTTCTTCCCAAATGAAGAAAGAAGAACCTTTCACTGGCGTATTCCAGCAGTCCTGAACCAAATTTAGAAACTCTGGTTCCTTGACCCAAAGAGGGTTGAATCTGAAGGGGATGGGGCCAAGATCTTTGTGGCCCAACATCTCAAGAAAAATGGGCTTATGATATGAAACACTGCATGGGAGGATATGCGATCTGAATTCTAAGCCCAGAAAAAGGAAGGAACTATGCACCAAACATCTATCAAGTCTAGCAGCAATATGACCAGGACCTAATCTTTTGTTAGACCAGGTGTACTTACCATTTTCTGGGGGGATGTCAAGCACATCCCAGTCTTGCATGAGGTCTTCCACCCATTCCCTTGCAGGGTCCCTTATGATTGTGCCTCCTCGCTTTTCCTCCATGCACAAGGTAAGGTTTAGATCACCTGCAACAATGATGTTTTCCAAGTTTTCTGACTCCGAAAAATCTCTGATGGAGTCCCAGCACTCCCTTTTCTCCCCTATATTTGTTGGAACATAGACATTGAAAAGACTGACAGCCTCCCTCGAGTCCAAAGGCTAGAGCTTCAAAAACAGCCAGTGGGTGTTGTGCAGCTCAGTGACCGGCCTATACTTGAGAGGGTTCCAGAGAGAGCCCAGTCCCCGAGAGGCTCCCCATGCTGAAACTGCATGACAGCTGCTTCCTTTCCAAACGTTTTTACTGATTTGGAGAAACTCCTTGTCCTCCATTTTGGTCTCCTGAATCAAAAGAATGTATGGGGCTTCTCTTCTTATAAGGCTTCTCGTTGCTTCTTCTTTCACTTTGCTCCCCATTCCTCTGTAGTTCCAGGAGACAATCTTCATCATTTATTTTTATGATGATGGGCTCCCTTGGAGCCCTACGCTTGATTTTTGATCATCTTCAGATTTTTGCCAAGGAGTTTCTCCAGAGTGGGCTGACTACCCTGAAGCTTGTCTTTGTAAGTTTCCTGATCTCTCTTTTCTCTAGCAGATTTGCGGCCCCTTGCAGATCTTCTGACCGATGTCTGCGTATCTCCTATTCCTCCATCCTCCTCAGACTCCTCTGAGTCATGTTCCTCCTCGAAGGCTTCTGTTTGCTTATCATTGTTTGTTTCCGTGGTGCTTTCTTTAGGTCTTGCTTCTGTTGAAGTCATTTTTTCTAATGGTTTATCTTGCCTATCTTCTTCCTGAGGAGTCTCTTCAGCAGAGCTTAAGACCTCATACCTATTTTCTTGACTTTTTGGTAGGGGAACATTCTAGGTGGAGGCAGGCTGGGGGCCATGAACACCAAATTTGTTGTGAGATGTCTTTGGCCTCTTGACCTGGTTCCAGCCATCTTCCTTTCCTTTCTCTGCTTCCCATTTGTTCGGGCACCCTCTTGCAAAATGGCCATAGATGTGACATTTATGGCATTTGAAAGGGAGTTGCTCATAGTCCAGCACTTGCACATGCGTCCAACTACCAACCTTTAATTTGATGGCCTCCGGAAGCCCCACCTCTAAGTCCACCTCGACACAGATTCGGGCGCAATCGTACTGATCGTTGTTGTTTGCTCTATCAATGAATTTTCCCAAAGTGCTACCTATGTGCTTGAGGGACTCCCAGTTCCAACAATGCACTGGAAGATTAGGGAGCCGAACCCAGACAGGGACAGTCGTTGGGACATCCACGGCTGGATCGAATTCAGGGGTCCATTTGTTGAGGTAGAGGCCATGGGGTCCCATGAAATAGGGCCCATTCCTGAAGATCAGGTCTTTGTCCTCCTTTGTGTTGAACTCGAACAGGAAGAAGCCTCTGCCCAGAAAATATGAGGTGACTTTGTTCTTGATCAGTGGAACCCAGTTCTTAATGACCCAGTTTTCCGTCGATTTTGGCGAGGGCCAAAGGCCCATGAATTGACCCACCAGGGCACGATCTGCCAGGGACAAAGCGACCTGGATCGGATCCTCAGGAGGGAGGTTTACCTCTAGAACATCGTCGAGCCTTTTGACGAACTTAGCGACTTCAGACTTATTCATTTTGGGCAACGTAGCAAGAAGAAAGGAGAAGGTTGCTTCAGCTTCCGGTGATGGAGCTTGCGAGGGACCAATGGAAGAGCCTTGGGCCTCCATGGCAAAGAAGTTCAAATCAGAAAAGTCGATCTACACCAAGCAAATACAGGAAGCGAGGCATCTCAAGATCGGGATGAAGAAGAAGAGGATCCGATCAGATCCTGCAGGAAGAATCTCCAAGGGCGCAGATCCAAGAAGATTTGACAAGAGATCAAGAGACCCAAGGGTCAGGAGGACCAGGATAAGAGGCGAAAACGGTCGAGAGGGCAAAGCCCAGTCTCAAGCTACGCAGAGCAGGTCGCAGCATGAGGCAGCAGCGATCGAAAAAAACTTCAAAATTCCTTTGCCATTTTTTAATAGTTAATCATATTCCAATTTTATTATAATTGGTTGTGTTTGTATAAAAGAAAATTCTAGAAAGGGATGTTCATGGCAGCCGCTTGTAAATGTGAAGAGGTCAGCTCCGCGTGATACGACTTTGTGAAGTTACGAATCGTTGGATGGATGAATGTTATATACGCGGATGGTTTTAGTAATTAGGGGACCACTGTCCATGGTTTTGCTTTCACCGACACCCATTTCTCTCACCAAATTTGAGTTGTGTTTCACAGTTCATAATCCAAAGCTGCCATCTGCTTTTCGAGACCTGAAGAAACAGATGTTCCTCATGTACGACGTGTTAGATTCTGTGATAGTAATATTATATTTAAATAATATTTTAAAATATTTATAATAATTTTTGAATAAATAAGTGTAATATAAAATAAAAACTTTATACATTGTTTTTATTTTTAATTTTTTTTTTCATTTATACATTTCTTTACTATTTTTTTTTTAAATAATAAAAAATCAACTTAAAAATTATAATTATATACCATTATTATATATGTGATAATTTGTTTCCTTAAAATTTCATATTATAATTTCTCTAACCCTCTTTTGCAACTAGCCATTAACCTTTTGCAAAAATAAAAAATGTTCAATGGATAACCTTTGACTTTGAAATGTAATCTTATTTCTATTCGTATATATTATTTTAATAATGTATATAGCTTACACCTATTCATATATATTATTATGATAATATATATGTTTCTAAATAATAAATCAGCCTTTTTATTAGTGTTGGAGTGAGGTTGCTAGTACCATACTCACATAATATCATGAATGCTTTATAGTTCATTATGTTATTAGTGAGGACCTAGGTGGGAAGATATTGGTATAATTTTGAAGTCTAAAATGGGTCTTTTAAGGAAAATAATAAAATAAGAGATAGTCCCCGAAGGGGGTGTAATGGAAAGAGGAAATAGGGCCTTAGGTGATGTGCCCACTGCCCTTGAGTACATATCAAGCATTAAAGAGGGAGGATGTGAGCTGCCCTCACATGCATGGTCATAGTTGGCTAGTGGTTTATTTATGGGTTTTGATGCATGGTGGGGTTATTTGCAGTGAGCTGCAAGGAATCGAGGTAAGGTACTTGGCCTCTTGGAACGATTTATATGTGAAACTGGAATGCGTGAGGACCCTGATGTTGTGGGTAATGGTGAGTTTTGATGGTTAGTTAGGAAATCATGTTATTTTGTGTAAACAATGTGTGGCTAATTAGGTTGCCTCTAAAACCTATTTCTGGTCATGGCTAGTGGAAGCCTCTACTCTAGATATTTTATTGGGGCCATTGAGTTTTATGCGTATCATGCTTTGTGAGGTCACATCTCTATTTTTCCAAGTTCCCCATTTTAGACGTCCTGGAGAGTCTAGCCATATCTGCGTTGAGGTCATCTTTCTGTGTATGAATATTATTTACTGGTTTAGGGTTATTGTTGTGAGGGTTTTTTTAATTTGTTGTCAAGGTTTTTCTTTGGTCCTCATCTCTTGGTTTAAAGTGGGGTTTGCAAGTCGTATTGGGTCCATCTGTGTTGGCTTATTTTCGTGGCAAGTTAAGGGTTGGTGGATGGAATTTAGTGTCTAGTTGCGCTCTCTTGGGTGTCAAATTCTTGGGGTCCTGGTGTTTTTATTTACCTCTTTAATGGTCAAGGGTGAAAGGACCTTAGTTGATGATGTCTTATCCTTTTCCAATTCTAGTGTCTCCTCTATTAAGGATATGTCTTTTGTCTAGTTTTACTCTGATGAGTTGGTCCATTAGTTCCATGGTATTGCAAACAATGGGTTGAGTCGATCTTTTTGTTCTTTTGCAGGTAGAGGTAATCATTGCAGTGGTATTAAGTCTCATCTCTGAGACTCTACGATGCCACCTAGAAAAATAATGAGGTCTAGAATCGGAGGTGCTGGCAGGGCTCAACCAAGGAAAAGAGGGGAAATAATATTTTCCCATGACTCAACGACCACATATTTCAACGCAGTTCTGCCTCATACTCATAATGAAATCCATGAGCTCGATTCCAAAGTAGGGGGAGAAAGGCAATCACTATCAGATTCTGAGCTTTTAAATAACATGTCAGCTTAGGTTCCAGACCCTAGGCACACCACAGGTAGGAGGAAGTAGTATCTAAAATCATTGGCTCTTCATTGACAAATGAAGACTTTATTGGTCCTAGTATTGAGGGACAAACAAGTTGAGAAATAACATATAATTTCTTTAGTGGAGGATGTCAAGAGAATGCTTTGGAACCATAGGTTTTTCCTTAACAAAATTCATTCTCATTTAGCGCATATGGAGAGCCATATTTCTTGTGACTTAGACAGTGGGGACTTGATGGACCCTCCTAGATCCTGTGCAAGGATTCCAAAAAATATATCGTCTTTTAAAAGTGACTAGTGAGCATGGTTGGTGGGTGGTGTGACTTGGAGATCTCATGGTGCTTCTACTTTTGTTTTATGCGGGGAAATTATTATCCTCTTTGTCTATAGATTATGGTGACATAGGTTGGTCACAAAATTATGTCTTATGTGATGGCTCTAGCACGCTCTAATGTGGACTCTATTATATTTCCCTTATAACTTATCTTTTATGTCAATGGCTAGATGTGACACCTTTATGTTTTTGTGGATGTATATGGTGGCTCTGAGCTTCCTTCTCTCGGTTCTTGTCATGTCTTTTGGCTATTAGTGGTGTTGCATCAGGGTCAAACATGACTCATAAGTCTCAATTCGTTTATTAGTTCTCTAGTCATGGTATTTTGGTCTCAAATCTTATGAATCTCTTGTGGGATTTGTGTATTTTTCAACCATAGACAATGACCCTCTATGGGAATTATTGTTTGTATTTATGTCTAAAACATTTGGGTAGAAAGGATTCAGGTCTTGTATGGACTTGAACTTTATTTATTCTGATCGTAGGAGCCTTTTGTGTTTTTGGGCATCAATGGAATTCTGATCATGGGAGTCTTTTATGTTTCTGAGTGTCAATGGGAGTATGTTGAGGTGTTTTCTACCCTCTATGTTCAAAGCTGATATCTTTGTAAAACTGTTTTTTGAGTCATATAAAGTAGTAATTCACAAAAAAAAGAGATTAATTTTTAAAGAAAAAGATAGGAAACTACTTTGTTTTTATTGTATTTTCAACTTATCTCTTTATATGTTTACTCAAATATTAAGTGTAGGTACCCATTAGATGTAGAATTAAATTTCACATCCAACGAGTACCCACTTTGCATACTTCTGAGTAAATCTATATCAAAGAAAATTGAAAATATATGAAAAAAACATGTAGAACACATATTTTCATGCATTTTCAGTTTCCTTTGATATGGTTCTACTCTTAAGTATGCATAGTGGGTACTCATTAGATGTGTAATTTAATTTTGCATCCAATGTTTGTTTACACTTGAAATTTGAGTAAACCTGTAATGAGATAAGCCAAAAATACAATTAAAAACATATTTTTATTATTTTCCCTTCATCATTATCTTGAATTCTATTGATCCTTTTAAAATTAATTTTTTGGGTATATTTTTTGTTTTGAAACCCACCATTCCACCCAACTACCCCAAATAACCTCATTAAACATATATTTTCCAATATCATAAAAAAAAAACATTATTATTGGATTTGTATAATAAACCTTATTTGTAAATTTCCATTTTTTAATTATTTGAAAAAATAAAAAATAAAAAATATAAAAAACCACCCTTTTTTACATATTTTTTGGTATTTCCTCAATTTCCAAACCTTATTTGTAAATTTCCATTTTTTAATTATTTGAAAAAATAAAAAATAAAAAATATAAAAAACCACCCTTTTTTACATATTTTTTGGTATTTCCTCAATTTCCAATTTCTAAATTGGTATTTTGTGGCTACCCTTTGTGAAATAAGAAGACATCATGCCTCCTATTTAATTATTTTAAATTATAATTAAAATTAAAACTTTAAATATTTATATAATATATTTATATTAAATTTATAATAAATATAATTATATCAATATTAAAAAAAATTAGAATATAATACAATAATAAAATATTATAGAGTATTAGAATATTTTTAAAAATTATAATAAAACAATATTTATATAAATTAATAATAAAAAAACCTAATCAATTATACTAAACTTTAATTATTTATTTTAATCAAATTTTAAAAATTATTTATAAAACAATATAGTTGTATTCTACACAAATATTCAATATTTTTTAAATAAACTTCTCTTTAAAATGATTTTAATTTTTTTTTTTACTATAAAACAAAAATACGTTTAAAAGTTATATCGTAATAATATTTCTATAAATTATTAATAAATATATTTTAACATACTTCATTTTAATTTTTTATTTTTCATGCTAATTTATAATTATAACATAATTTTTTTTATTAATGTTTAAATATTTAATATTAAAATATTTTTCAAAAATTATTTTAATATTCATAATTATTTAAATTTTTCAATATTTATATTTCAAAATTGTCTTATATAGAACTATTTCATAAATTCCATAAAAGAGCTAGTTGCAACATGTGTCAAAAGGCTTGAACATAAGTATCCATTTTAGCTAAAGTTTTTTTGACTTAAAATTGAGGATATGAGGGTGAGTTTTAATCCATATGCATGTTTCATCAAACCATTTACTGTAGAATTTTTTAGTGGAACCACACATTCAACCACTACCTCAACCTGCTCCCATGGCTCCATGTTTGACCCTCACAGGAATTGAACCATGCTCAATGGTGAAAAACTCCTCATTATTCACCATTATATCTATGATGAAGTCAAAATTACCCATTATATATGATATAGAATTTTAGTAAAAGGAAAATTATGGGAAGTTTTTTTATTAACATGGAATTTAATATATGAAGAAATCCTCATTGATCT
The DNA here is from genome assembly GCA_034641835.2 of Pinus albicaulis. NCBI lineage: Eukaryota > Viridiplantae > Streptophyta > Pinopsida > Pinales > Pinaceae > Pinus > Pinus albicaulis. The sequence goes on along the minus strand of JAXQQM020062308.1, from coordinate 185,189 downwards.
TGGTAATGCATTGGGATAGTTTGTGAAAATATCAGAAGCAACAAGGCAAGCTAGATACATCTCCTATGCCTGAATATGCATGTATATGGACATCTTAGAACACTTCCCAGAGTCAATTGGCATCTACTACCAAGATGAGTTAAGAAAATAGATGTTTGGCTATGAGCATATACCTTTTAGATGTCACCAGTGCCAAAAATATGACCACTTATATCGATATTTCTTTTGGTGGCCATGAATGAAAACTCAAAAGTGTCCCCCCTCAATACAAGGATGATTTTACTAGGGTTGAAAATAAACATTGAAACCCTAAGAAACATCCATCGTATGAAAATAATTCAAAAAGGAAAGTAGTGGGGAAAAAATGATATGAAGCACTAGCCTCTTTGGAGACCTTAGATGGCCAAGCAAACAATCAACCTCTAGACGTCGAGATGAAAGACAAGGCGGGTTCTTCCATGGCCTCATATCTACCATCATCAACAACTTTTTTAACCTTGAAGAAAAGAGATATCAACACCTTAGAAATAAGCCACTTCGAGGGGGCAACCTCCAATACATTACATAAATGAACAATTCTTGGATGATACAATTTACAAAACCTCCTTTCTATATATAGGAGTCCATGGGGCCATAATGTAATCCTAGTGGGGCCACATTGTAATCCTAGCTGACCTAACAATAATAATTTAAGGGCACAATAATAACAATATGGGGGTTACAAGGGTACAATAATAACAATAAGGGGGTTACACTAACAACAATAAGGGACTATATTAGTAATATAGGGACCTAACATGCCCCTCTCCTTCAAAAAAGTGTTGTCCTCAACACTTGAGTAGCTCTAGGTGCTTCTGTATAAAATTCTCATCCTCCCATGTAGAATCTTCAGTGGGTAAGTTCTTCCACTCGATGAGATACTCTGAAATTGATCGATTCCGTAGCTGTCGAGTTCTTGTTTCCATGACTGCTTCAGGTTCCAATATGATTTTTCCTTCCTCATCAAGTTCTGGAAATATTGTTTGAACTGGAATATTTTCACCTATAACCTTCTTTAAGCATGAAACATGGAAAACTAGATGCACTCGCGAAGAAGCAGGAAGCTCCAATTTGTATGTCATAGTACCAATCTTTTGCAACACCTTGTAAGGACCATAGTACTTTGGCGATAATTTATTATCCTTCTTAGCTTGCTTGAGGGACATTTGTTTGTATGGTTGTAGCCGTAAAATACCCAATCTCCTACATCAAAACTTCTCTCGCTGCGATGTTGATCTGCCTGTTGTTTCATTCGATTTTGTGCCAAATTCAGGTTATCCTTTAAGAGTTGGAGAACTTCTTGCTGATGCTCGACGTGATCTTCCACTACTTGAACCTTCAAATTTTCCCTTAAAGATGATGTGATGGATGGTGGATGATATCCATAAAGTGCCATAAATGGGGTCATTTTTGCTGCAGTATGGAAGGAAGTGTTATACCACCATTCAGCAAGAGGTAACCACTTGACCCATTGTGTTTGTTTATCAGATAAAAAGCAACAAAGATATCCTTCCAAACATTTATTTTCTATCTCAGTTTGACCATCAGATTGAGGATGATAAGATGAGCTATAAGCTAATTGAGTACCCAAACAAGAAAATAACTCCGTCCAAAAATTTCCAGTAAAAATGGGATCTCTGTCGCTCACAATAACCCTTGGGCTTCCATGTAGCTTTTGAATTCTGTCCATAAATGTAGTAGCAATTGTAATTGCTTTAAATGGATGAGATAATGCACAAAAGTGTGCATACTTGGTAAGTCTATCAACTACCACCATGATGACACTCTTTCCTTCGGACTTAGGTAAACCTGTGATAAAATCCATTGAAATCTCCTCCTAACGTTGACTTGGAATGGATAAAGGTTGTAGAAGTCCCGGGGTCTTAATTGTTTCCACTTTATTCTGCTGGCAAACCAAACATTCCGCCACAAACTTTTGAATATCAGATTTAAGGCCATCCCAAAAAAATTCTTTCTTCACCCTGTGGTAAGTTTTTTAAAATCCCGAGTGTCCTCCTAAAGGAGAAGTGTGCAATTCCAAAAGAATCTTTTGTTTTAGTTGGGAATTCTTACAAAGATATAAGCGATCTTTGTACCATAAGGAATCATTTTTCCAACTAAATTTATAAGATGTACTAGGATCTTGCTGCAACTTTTTAATGAGTATCCATACATCTTTGTCCTTCTTCCATTCATCTCTTGCTTCGGTTATCCAATCTTGTTGGATAATAGAAATGGCACAAAGCAATGCTTCCACCTATTCATTCTTTCTTGAGAGTGCATCTGCAACAACATTATGCTTTCCTTTTTTGTAGATTATTTCAAAGTCATAACCCAACATCTTTGTGACCTATTTTTGCTGCTCTTCTAAAGATAATATTTGTTCCAAAAAGTGTTTAAGACTATCATGATCATTTTTTACCTTGAAGTGTCTTCCCATTAGGTAAGTTCGCCATTTCTTTAGTGCATGCAGTATTGCTAACATTTCCTTCTCATAAATAGGTTTCTGTAAATACTTTCCTTTGATTGGACGACTTTCAAAAGAAATGGGTCTTCCTTCTTGCATTAAAACAATACCAATTCCATTTCCTGAGGCATCACATTCCACAGTAAAGGTTTTTGTGAAGTCTGGTGTAGCTAAGAGCAGTGCTAGGCACATTGCCTCTTTAAGATGTTCAAAGGCCTTAGTTGCTTCAGGAGTCCATGAAAATGAATCTTTCTTCAATAATGTTGTTATAGGTGCTGCTATTCTCCCATAATTCTTAACAAACTTGCTATAATACCCATTTAACCCAAGAAATCCTCGCAACTTCTTTATGGTTGTGGGGACTTTCCATTCCTTAATGGATTTAATTTTGTTAGGGTCTACCTTAACACCCTCGTGAGATACAATATGACCCAGATATTCCACCTCTTGTACTCCAAAGAAACATTTGGATGTTTTTGCATATAATTGTTTCTCCTGCAATAGTTTGAGCACCCTGTCAACATGTTCAACATGATCCTTCCAAGACTCGCTGTAGATTAGTATATCATCAAAAAATACTAGCACAAATTTTCTAAGGAAGGGTTTGAAAATGGAATTCATCAACCCTTGAAATGTAGAAGGTGCATTGGTAAGGCCAAAAGGCATGACCAAAAATTCAAAATGACCCTCATGAGTTCGAAATGCTGTTTTTGGAATATCTTCAGTCTTCATTCTAATTTGATGATATCCTGAACGAAGATCCAACTTGGTAAAATAAATTGCTCCATGTAATTCATCCAATCATTCATCAATCACAGGAATGGGAAATTTGTCTTTAATGGTGAGCTTATTGAGCTCCCTATAATCCGGACACATTCGCCATGATCCATCCTTCTTGTGTACCAATACTACAGGAGCAGAGAAAGAACTTTGACTGGGTTGAATTATACCTGCCTCTAACATTTTCGCAATCATACGTTCAATTTCGCTCTTTTGGAAGTAAGGATATCTATAAGGCCTGATGTTTGGAGGAACACTTCCTGGAATCAAATGAATAGCATGATCATGATCACGAATAGGTGGGAGTCCTTTGGAAGTTTCAAACACCTTGGAATGATTGTCCAAGACTTGTTGGAGATCTGTAGAAATAGATGATTTTGATGTTGGAACTTCTAGTGAGAATAATTGTGCAATTACACCTCGTTGTTCTTTCTTTAGAAGTTTTTTCATGACATTAGAGTTTATTATCTTTCTCGGCTTCCCTGCAATACCCCGTAATTCAACTTCCTTTCCTTCTGCAAAAAATTCCAGAAAATTTCTTCAAAATTAAAAGCTATTGTCCCTAAAGATTATAACCATTGTACTCCTAGTACGACATCAACACCTCCCATAGGAATGTAAAGCATTGGACTCTTCAATACATATTCCCCCATGGTTAGCTTGATATTATGGCATTTTCCAGAGCAATTTATAGTTCCTCCATTTGCAACCATCACTTGACATTCTGGTGCTGGGTATAAGAAACAATTTAATTCCTTGGCTACCTTACAATGAATAAAATTATGGGTGCTCCCTGAATCAATCAACACTATTACCTCTTTCTTCTTGATATGTCCTTCTATCTTGAGAGTTTGAGGAGTGGTAATTCCTCCCAGTGCATTACACGATATGGTCGGACTCATTTCTTCCTCTTCTAGGGATGGTTCCTGGTGTATATCCACTTCTTGTTCATTTTCTTCTTCCTCTTCAAAATCTATGTATTTTCTATCACAATTGTAGCAAAGCCCTTTTTCTCTTTTTTCTTCCAATTTTTGTGGTGTCAACCTTGTAGGTTGTGGAAATCTAGGCGTATCAACACTTCCTTCTTTATAGAAGTGAGTGGTAGGCTTCCTTGTCACCATAATTTTACATTCAATTTTTCTTGCCAACCTGAATGCCTTCTCCAATGAATCAAGTTCCAAAACGCGAACTTCATGTTGGATGTTATGCTTTAAAGTGCCTATGAAGAGATCAATCATGTGTTCCTCTGGAATATCAGTTACCCTTATATTCAATTTTTGGAAGTCCTCAATGTGCTGCCCCACGAAACCCTTTTGTTTGAGATTTATCAATTGGCTAAAGAAGGTGTTTCTCTTTGTATCCTCATAATGTGCTATCATTTCCTTCGTAAAAATTTAGCAAGTGACAATTTTTTTATGAGAGCAAAGCGATCGATACCATACAAAATTATTTTTTTCTAAATGTAAAGTTGCAATGTGTACCTTTTGTGTGTTTTGCATGTTATGAAGATCAAAATATTGCTCCATCTGTAGTATCCATGTTACAGGATCCTTTCCATCAAACTTCCTCATATCCATTTTTGGAATATGGTGGTTCTTCCTGCCAACATTAGAGTTTATGAAATCACGATTAACATTTATTTTTTTCTCATCATGAGTTTCTTCTACTATCTTTTCACCTTTAGGAAACATTTCTTGTATCAACTTTGTCAAACCTTCCATGTCTACTTTTAGATCATTCTTCATGTTTTCCATGTTGTCTTTCATGTCGTCCATCTTAGCTTCCATGCTAGCTTCCATGCCATCCATCTTAGCTTCCACGCCTTTCTTCAAACCATCCATCTTCGCTTCCACACCTTCCTTCAAAATTTCCATTTCATTTTTTCATGCTCTTTGCGAGAGTGAAATTTGGTGCATTTGCTCTTGTAATTTTGATAGATCATGTTGCAATTCTTCATCTTCATGAGTCATAGTAGAGCCTTCTGAAGGCTTAATGGGTGTGAATTATTTTTATGGGGCATCTTTTAGAACCCAATACTGATATCTACTCTACAAAATTTCCTTGGAATCAATTCAAATTGATTCTTCAAACAAGACTTCTGCAATTCGGAAAAAAATACACACCTTTTTCTTTCTTTTGAGGAGCTCGATATTGAAATTGGATTATATCTATTATTGCAGCTCCTAAATATTTGAATTTCAGCCCCAACGTAGCCCTCTGAATTCCCTTTCGAATGCCATAGGTCTGACTTGATTTGGATTCTCCAAGGCAAATTTGTGTCCAATCTCCCACAATGACCTAATTATGGACTAGTTCAGTAGAACAAACTTGTATGACTTGCCACGTGTCACTGTTTCATCCTTAGGCTCTGAAATTTATAGCCAAGAAACTAACGTCTGTGTACTCGCGACCAATTTTTACGGCACTCCAATCTGATGCTCAGAGAGAGATTTATGAATATTTTCCCACGATCACCTCTTTGAGATGAAATTTGGGAGCCTAAAAAAGCACTACCTTCCACAGATCATATCTCCGAAAATATTGGCAACTGGGCTTCAAAATTTGACGCGCTTCTGGATTTCTAAGCCATGCTCTTAAAATTTCATATTTTGGAACTTCAGAAAAAGTTATAGAGAAAATTCCACGATGACCTGCTTAGAGCGCTGAAAACCCTAGAATCCTAAGCTATGATACCAAATGTTGTGTAATCACTTCCAAAAATAGAAGAAAGAGATATCAACACCTTAGAAATAAGCCACTTCGAGGGGGTAACCCACAACATTACATAAATGAACAATTCTTGGATGATACAATTTACAAAACCTCCTTTCTATATATATGAGTCCATGGGGCCATAATGTAATCCTAGTGGGGCCACAATGTAATCCTAACCGACCTAACAATAATAATTTAAGGGCACAAAAATAACAATATGGGTGTTACAAGGGTACAATAATAACAATAAGGGGGTTACACTAACAACAATAAGGGACTATACTAGTAATATAGGGACCTAACAGTTATATAACTTATAACTAATGGAGAAATGTAGATTATTCTAGAGTGTATTATTATTAGATGTTTGTCGAGATTGTGGCATTTTAGGCAATTTGTGAGATTTATTTAGGATTCAGATCTTATTTCTTAGGAAGTTTTTCAAACTCCTCAAAAAACTTGTAAGAATATATATATATACAAACTTTATTTTTGGTGAAGTAAAGTGCCATGAGAAAGAACTCTCAGGTTGAGTTAGCCTCACCTTAGAGCTGACCATTTTCGTCATAGTTTATCCATCCTTAATTTTAAATTGGTATCAAAGATTCAAGCGGGGGCTGAGTTTGATGTGTGTGTAATCATTTTTTGGAGAGGAATTTCAATTTGTTTGATCATGAATCTGAGGTGGATGATTTTTTTTGTGCCATCATTGGAGCAGACTTTATGGTGATCTTCCCAAGACGATTGGACCGCAATCAGAATTTAAGGTGAGGAGCTAGATGATGGGAATCCAATTATTGGAGTTGTGTCTTATGCAAGCGATATTTGTTGGTGTGTTGTGTTTTTTGATATATTGAATTGTTACTTGTGGAATATTTTGGAAAATTGCATAGCAGTGGAGCCTGGAATTGTTGCATGCATAGAAATCGCATTTGGGAACACTTTGATGCCAACATCACATAATGTTAAGGCTCATAATGAAAGTCTCAATCGATTGGTTTTGTGATTTTTGTTTCTTGTGGTTAGAGGTGTCAAAGAAGCCATTAAGCTGACTAGTGTGTGTGTTGGGTGAAAGCAGCTGGTGAGGCAAATTTTGTATGGCTTGTCTTGGATTTGTTAAAGAGGAAGAGCCATTGATTGACCAAATTTTTAATTTGGTCGTTGTATATTTTTGTGGCGAGAGTGGAGCTCCAGATCTGGAGCTGGAGTGTGGGAGCATAGACGACAAGAGATTCGTGCTTTGTGATTTCGGAAGAGTTGTTTGATCTAGAGTTTTCACTGTTGATCATGTATAGGCACTGCATGCGGTGGATATGTCATAGTTTGTGTTGTCAAATTCATTCCAAAGGCCAATTAGAGGTAACCTGGTTGTTGGATAGTGTTGTCTATATGCTTCAAATCCAGATCATTTGACTTGTGAGCTAGTGATGTGGCTTGTGAGCAAGCGCTCTCAGTTTGGGCTAGCCTCACCCGAGAGCTGACCATTTATTTCAGAGTTTGTCCATCCTTAATTTTAAATATATACGTGGATGGTTATAGTGAGTAGGACCAATTTATCAGGTTTTTATTCCACCAACACACTGTAAATGACAACATTTTCTCTCACCACATTTACATTTTGCTAACAAATTCTACTCTGTGTAAGTAGTTAGTTACAAATAATCCAAAGCTCCCACCCAGGTTTGGAATTTGACAAGAAAAATTCCCATCGAGAGGTATTTTGTGCGTCAAATAAATATAAAAACTTACATTACCATTTATTGGGATGTGTCTTGAAATTTAAAAAACATATTTTTGATGTTTTTTTTTTTCCAAAATGTTATTAATATCATATAGGCATGTTCCATCTAGACCAGGGCCTATCAGTCACTATGCATGCTACCCTACTTAGGTTCAAATTCAAGCTCGACTCCAACACGCTCCACTGCTCTAACTTTCCCACACTCCAACTGTGAACTTTCTAATGTAGTTGATGACATCCACCATTACACATTCAATGCCATGATCTCGATGTCAAAGAGTTCAAATTTAGCAGTCACCCGCACAAATTTTTGAATAATTAAAAAGCTTAATTTTCCAAAACTATGTTTCTTTAGATTGAGAATTACAACATGAGTTGGGTAACCTAGAAAATTTGGAATCAATTATTGTTACAGAGAGTAGTATGCAGGGAAATTTTCCAATGGAAAGAGGGAACTTAACCAAACTAAGAAAGATTTTCCTATGCCAGAAACTATTCTATGGCATGATACTTCCTTCTTTAGGGCATCTGTGGGAACCATTAATAATGGATTTGAGTTTTAATGCATTATTAGGGACCAATTCCAACATCTTTTGTGAGTATGGATTATCTAGTAAAAAAGGATTTGAGTGACAATGGATCACAAGAAGACATTCTTCCAACAGATCATAACAATGAGTGATGAATAACTATAGTGTTGTAGGAATTAGTTGTAGTTTTTGCTATTCACTATCACAGTCACACTTGTTCTAATCACTCTTCCACAAGAAGAAATTCTTCCAAGACATCCTTAAGAAGTTCAAGACATAACCGTGATAATGAATGATTTAGTTGTGTGTTTGTACTAAGTGTCATCTCTGATCTTGCTCTTAAACGCTTGCCCAATACATCATAAGAACGAGTAGGGTATGGATGTGATAACTTAGTTTTTCATTTTCTTTCAGTTCATTTGTTTTCAATTGCATACAAGTCCACAGTCAAAATTTTTCTACCTCTTCCACAAGAAGGAACTCTTCCAAAATATCACTAATGATGAACAAACAAATTGTGTAACTTCATAGATTAATACATGTTAGTATAGCCAGAACAACTCCGGAGTTTCATTGCATTTAATTCATGATCAGTTACTTCATTTCAAGTTTGATGATGACTTATAGTTCAACATTGTTCTAGTTTAGTAGCATCTTAGGTTCATGCTTAATTTAACTCATTGTATTTTCATCTCATAGTCACACTGTCATTCTTTGCACAATAGATTACTTTAGTTGTTAGGATTCAAAAGACAGCCTTCATTATTTACAAACATCTTTTTGTTCCGAAAACTACAAAGTGATCCATAACCATAGGAACAGAAGATAACATCACTATAAGGTCTGAAGTATCTCTGCAAATTCCTCATCATTTTATAAACAGAGCTCTTCCTCAAAAGAACTACTTTGAAAAGAAACCAATAACTCTTTGAGTATAGGTTCTGAGACATTCAATTAAATTGCAGAATAGAACTAGGAATTAGTCATGGAATAGATGAGATTAGAACAAAATGTTACATCATGATAAGATTAGTGTTTAACTGTCTAGTTAGAGAACTTGCATATTTAGTGATCATTTCTCAAGATTATTTTGTGTCATTTGCCCAAGAAGTCATTATCAAGCTTTTGCTTTCATTTAGTCATAGTTCAGATTCTGCTTCATTGTTTCCAATTGCATTTACCATTCCATACATTAGGCTTAACTCTGTTTTTACCACCAACTTCTTTTTATTAGTTTTCTAGGCAGTTTCATTGTGAACATAAAACACCAAAAGACCAAAAACATCATAAATCAACATAAAAGACCAAAAAAATCACAACACACTAGGAAACAAGCACCTAGGTACATATGGTACACTTCACTTCAGCAGTTTACAAATCCTGGTTGACAATTAAATGAGCTCAGTTTAGGAGACTAGATTGAACCACAACATTTTAGCGCCGTTGCCGGGGAAGTGAAAACTAGGTAACCTTTGTTTCTTAGCATCCAAAAACAATTTTATGCGTAGGGAAAGAGATTCAAGGGGAAGATTTATAAGCAGCAGAGGCAGAAGTTTGATTTTTAGAACATCACTTGTTTCATCTAGACCTAGAGCTAGTACACCTTCAACTCAAACCCCATCTTCCATCCTTTATCAGATCCTAGACTTCTAGAAGATCTAAGGTCACCCTATTCCATTAGAGAAACCTTCCACTTCATCCACCGAACTCGGGCCATAGAAAAAAGATCTAAAAAAACTCTCGCTCGAGACACAAACCTTTCTACTTCCACGGAGAGTCAACCATGGCGAAGAAGGAGGAGGAGGAGTTGTTAATGGATAACACACACTATTTGGAGGAGGTAGAGGTAGAGGAAGAGGAGAAGAGGAAGAGGAGAAGGAGGGTGAGGCGAAGGAGGAAGAGGTAGAATAGGAAGCCTCTTTTGGGTTCCCTATACTTGATGAAGAAACCAATACAACCATGAAAAAACATTTCACCCTCTCGTCCTTCCAAACTTCTATGGACTTAAAAGCTGAGGGATCCTGAGACTTTCTTATTCGAATTTGAAGTCTTGTGTAGAACTTATGACTATCTACAAGATGCTCAAAAAGTGGAAATTATTTCCTTCAACTCTAAAAGGAGCAGCATTGAAGTGGCTTATGAGTTTAAACCAGTAGTTCTATTAGAACATGGGAAGACATGAAACAAGCATTTCTAGAGAGATACTTGGATTATTGTCATGCCTAGGTTAATCATAAGGAAGAAGAATTCAAGATGTTACAAAAAGAAGATGAAAACTTAGAAGATTTGTTGGAAAGATTTAAATACAACATATGGGCACAAATGGAAAACCTAGATCAAGACACTTTAAAAGCTCTTTTGTTGAAAACCATTAGGGATGAGAATGGTTAGGATATCCTTAACATGATGGGAAAAGGGGATATATCACAACTCACATTACACGAAAAATATCCGAGGTTATGTATCAACCCTTTCCGCAGGGAAATCTAAAACTGCTCAAAGGTCTAAGAGATCATGCTCTTGCAAGGGCAAGTAAATGCTGCGGGGACGAAAGTAAGTAGATCGAGAAATAGGACACTATGCTTGATGATTTTAAATCCGACATCTTAGGGAGTCTTAGTGAACAAATAGACATCCTCAAGATACAAAACAAGCAAAACAAAGGTCGAATCGATGCCTTGGAAATCTTTTGTCCCAAATGTAGGAAGAAACATGCCCCGAGAGAGTGTCCTCTAGATGTAAAAAGTTGTAGAAACCGTGCTATTTGTTCCGAGAAACATGAGACCAGAGATTGTCCTTCTCTTCTGGTCTCAAAAGGTGTTTTTACAGAAGAAAACTCCCTACGGACTCCACGAATCTCTAACTTTGTATCTAGAAGACCTTGGCAGACCTCGACACAAGGATTCCATGATCAAATGTATAATCAACCTTCACGCCTTGGAATTCTTGGCAAGCAACCCCTGGCCCCAATTTCAAAATCAATCTCAAGCTTGGGCACAAGGATCACAAGGTCCCCTATGGTAGATACTCTCCATATTATCGTATCCACCATCCTATCCACCATATCACATTTTTATCCTCAAAATCCTCAACAAAATTTTCCTCAAAATCTTCAACAAAATTTTCAACAAAATCCTCAACAACATCATCGAACCAACCTCATCAAAAAGCAACCACTTCCATTACCATTTCCCTCAAAAATCCAATCAATTACCCAAAGCTAGCCCCATACCAAACCCCAATAATAAGAACCCTCGAATACATATATGATAGATGAAAACAATTTCCAACTTATTTAATTATCCCTCTAGACCTTAGTGATGTTCAACTTGGGTCCAGAAGGATACTTGAAAAGAGGAAACCTTTCGTGATCATACAAGAAATAAGATAATTCTGAGGAAGACTCTCTACGGGTTAATAAAAAGTCTTGGGGGAAAGATACATCCTTTCAAGACCAAAACATTGAAAAAGCTGAAACAAAAAAGATCCAATAAATCCAACTCAAAGTATTAGAACAACCATCACATCTACTTCTATACTCTCCTTTCCTGGAAAAGACTACAAATTGATAAAGGTGTAGAAAAACAAATAATGATGCCTAATTATGATTTCTTGGATGAATTGAGAAAATGTTTGCATTAAAAATTCCATTATTGCGAGGCCATCAAAGAAATCCCAATTTTAGCCAAAACAATAAAGGAGTCGAGATATGAAAACAACAAGAAAAAGAATAAGAGAAACCAAGAAAATTCAATTTGGTAGGACAAATAGCAGAGACATTATGATGGGTAAGATTACTATTCCAAAAGTACCTTGACCCCGGGGGAAATCCGATTATCAAAATTCACATCAATGGAATTGAAATTCAAAACACACGCATCGACTTAGGAGCAACAATAAATATCATGAGTAGACAAATCATGGACAAAACTCAAACTTCCTAATATTCTCTTTACACCCACACTATTACAATTGAGCGATAGATGCGTGATCGAACCCGATATGGGGTAATAGAAGATATTCCAGTGTCCCTAGACTCTTGGGAGTACCACGTGGATTTTCATGATCCTAACACCCAAGAATAATCTAGGAGGCCATCCCTTTTGTTATACTAGGAAGACCTTGGTTGGCTGCTAGCGATGCTTTTTATTAGTTGTAGGTCGGTGATATGTATATTTCTGATGGTAGTTCAACAAAGAAATTCACCTTATATCCTCCACTAGGACAATTACGGAACTAGATGACACTCAATGGATAGAGGATGAAGAATACTTACAACCACTCTTCACAATTTTGAAATTAGTGAAGATAATCAAATTCCCGAATACTCTAGAAAATTTTGAATCCTCTCCGAAAGCATAAACATGAATCATTTCAAGAGGGATCCAATATTTAAATATTTTCATCTAGGCAGTATATCTCTTCATTCTATGGACAAATTTGGCAACTCTACAAGTGAAATTTTTTTCCCCGAGTAAAACCTTGAACATAAACAAAAAACCTAGAAAAATCCCAACAAGAAGAGTTAGTCAAAGCATTACGGGAGACATTGTCTCGCATATGCATGGGAATACATCTGACATGAAAGGGATAAGTCCCAAGACTTGTACTCATCACATCTATATAGAGACAAATTTCAAACCAATGGACGACCTCAAAGACGGATGAATCCAAATCTTAGGAAAGCCCTGTCAAGGAAGAATTACAAAAATTGTTAAATGTTAATTTCATCTATCCTATTTCGGATAGTCGGGTGGGTTTCTCCTTGGTGATTGTGCACTAAGAAAAAATGGAAAATGGAGGGTGTGTGTTGACTACAGAAATTGAATAAAGCTACTCTTAAAGACCATTTTCCCTTACCTTTCATAGATCAAGTATTAGATACACTAGCAGTATAAAAAGTACTTTTCATTCCTAGATGGGTTTAGTGGTTACAATCAAATCCAAGTAGCACTTGAAGACCAAGATAAAACCACATTTACTTGTCCTTGGGGTACCTATGCTCGCCGAGTATTGCCATTTGGGTTATGCAATGCACCCGCAACATTCCAAAGAAAGGGCGTATTAGGAATTTTTTCGATCCGATACATGTACCGTGTAGAGGTGTACATGGATGATTTTACGGTTTATGGGGATACATTTGAAGAGGCTTTAGAAAAACTTGGAAAAGGTCTTAAAAAAAGATGTCAAGAAGCAAACCTTTCACTTAGTCATGAAAAAATGTTTTATGATGTTTACTTTCGAAGGTATTGTTTTAGGGCACCACATTTCGGGGGATGGGATTAGAAGTTGATGAGACGAAAGTTGAAGTTATTTCTAACCTATCCATTCCAAGTTGTCAAAGAGATAGTTAGAAGTTTTCTAGATTTACAGGGGTACTATCGGAGATTTATAGAAAACTTCACCAAAATAGCATCTCCTCTCTTCAAATTACTCACCAAAGATTGTGAATTCAAGTGGACTTCTGATTTCCGGTTAGCTTTTGAAACCACGAAAACCAAAATTTCGAAGCACCTATATTAAGGGGACCTAAGCTGGAAGTTACCTTTTCATATCTCGACAGATGCTTCCGATACAGATTTAGAGCGATATTGGGACAAAAAGATTTAATTCCCTATGCCATCTATTATATCGGTAAAAAATTTGACTCCCTGCAGTTAAACTATCATCATGAATTGAAAAAGAGTTTTTTAGTCGTTGTTCATGCCATTAACAAATTTAGACACTATATAACAAGGCTATGAAACTTTTGTTCACATGATCATTTCCGCAATTAGATATTTAATGAATAAATCAATTACTAATGGCAGAGTTATAAGATGGTTGTTATTATTGCAAGAAATTCAACATTACTATTCTAGATAAGCCCTGAAAAACAAAACAGCTCGTGGCTGATTTCTGTCTAGAATTCAAAATATCAAAGATGACACTCCGGTTGAAGATCAATTTCGATGAATATCTTTTTGAAATCTCTACTCAAAACTCCATGGTTTGCTGATATTGCCAATTATTTAGTTTCGGAAAATTTCCTTTAATTATGAATGCAAGGGATAAAAAGAAAAATCATTAATGATAGTGCAAGATATTCATGGGTCGCTAATGAGTTGTACAAGACAGAGTCCCGAGATTTGATCATTAGAAGGTGTTTTCGTGAAGATGAGATGCACGAAATTCTCAAAGGCATGTCATGATGAACCTTGTGGCGGACACTTGCAGTATAAGAGAGACTGACCTATAAGATCCTTAACTTAGGATATTATTGGCCATCCTTGTTCAAAGATGCAAGGGAGTATGTAAAAGGTGTGATAGTTGCCAAAGGGCAGGGGAAACCTTCTCCTTCGAGGTGAGATGCCATTACAACCTCGTGTACACATTGAACCTTTTGAAAAAATGGGCTTTGGATTTTGTAGGACCTATTAGTCCTCCATCAAGACAAAAAGAAAATACATATTAGTTTTCACTTTGATTATGTTACTAAGTGGGTGAGAAGCTAAACCATTACTTGTTGCTAATGAATCATACGTAGTTACTTTTCTTTTGAGGGATATTTTTTCACTCGTTTTGGTGTCCCAAGGGAAATTATTTCAGAGATCAAGGAGCTCAATTTACATCAAGGCTAGTGGAGAAAATGATGGAAAATTACAAAAATCGAGCATATGAACATCTATCCTCATCATCCACAAGCAAATGGTCAAGTGGAATCCACTAATAAAGTCATTGAAGGAATCCTAACAAAAGATCTGTTCATCTACATAGAAGAGATTGGGTAGATAGGCTTCACAGAAGCCCTAGCTTATAGAACTACATGGAGAAACACAAACAGCACCATACTCCTTATGAGCTTGTTTATGGAAAGCATAGTTTTTGTTTCCTATAGAGTTCCAAATTCAAACATTCAAGATGGCAATCCGAAATTTGGGACTTGATCTAACAGAGGCACAAAAGCATAGGCTGGAGCAAATTAATGAGTTGGATGAGATCGACAAGATGCAGTCGAGAAAACAAGTCTAGTCCAACGACAAAGGGCTAGATGGCATGACAAGTACATCAAGGAGAAGAAATTCAAAGAAGGTGGCTGGGCTCTCTTGTTTGATTCAAAAATTCAAGGATTTTCAAGGGAAATTTTACACATTGGGCTTGGGCTTACATATGAAATTGTTAAATTTTGAAAAATGGGGTAGTAAAAAATCAGAACTATAGATGAGGAGGAAGTCACTTTTCTTGTAAATGGTCATAGACGAAAGCTATACCACAAGCCACTCTCAAGAGAAGAGTTTGTCAAGAAGTTCCAAGAAGACAATGATGTGAAGTTAATGAAGAAGAGTCTCTCTTCTTCATCAACTTGATTAAATTATCTGAAGCATTTCTCTTTTGAAAAAAAAATAATAATAATAATAAAATAATAATAAATAAATAAATAAATAAAGGTATAAACATGAAAACCAATCATTGATTGGCATGTTTATACAGAAAAGATAGGGTGAAAATCAGAGTCTCTCTGACACTCTAACTTTTCCCATTTTTGTTTTTATATAACGATGTTATAAAAATCATAAGTACAGTTCCATAGTGCTTATGATTCACTTCATCTCACTCCATTCACTTATTCATTCATACTCCATCTCATGCATCATTCATATTTCACTCCATTCCACATCTCATTCATCTCACTCCATCTTCCATTCATTTCATTTTTATGTCAAAACACAAAATTTGATATCTTGATGTAAGTGAATAAGATATGCCATGAATTGCAGTACAACCCTTATGTTCCTTCATTCCATATTCATGACTGAATCCTTTCCATTCCATTATCCACTTCATACATATCATAATCCATCATCCATTTTCATTCATACCACAACATTTCATCCATACTTCAAATTCCATTTCCATGATTAAAGTGTTCTACAAGAACATTATCGCAAGTTTCAGTGGACATTCTGCGGTGATCGACCGTTTACTAGCTGACCCGACAGGTCTTTCCGCAGGCTATAAACCACGAAGGCATCAACCAGCAGTACATCGAATTACAACAAAGTGATCCGTTGAATTCATGAATCAAAAACATCAAGAGAAATTGTGAAAGATTCCTCCAAAGATGAGCAAAGAAGACAAGCAGCTACGTAAAACATCAAATAAAGGGCAGAGGTAACAAATTTAAATTATGATGGCATTTCATAAAAGTTTAGCATAGTTTAGTTGTGGATTATTCGAAAAGTTGTTTTAATTTTTTTTATTGATCAAACATCAAACAAACCCTTTACAGACTTTATATTAAAATCTTCCATTTCAAACTTCATATCCGATAGCATTTAAGCGGTGAAACGGCCAAAGCATTTGAATTTCCCACGTCTCTTAACCAATACATTTAATGATGATGATTTCCTCTGCACATCGTAAAAACTCCCGTCTTCTCAATCATTAACACAATCCTACCACCTCACTTCACCACTCCATTCGCGTGACCACTGTCATAACTTCATTCCGTAGCCGATATTCCATTCGGAAAAGACAGAGATATTATTATCAATGTAAGCGAGCTAAAGGATATCGACTTTGCAAACTAACATTGTAGCATTGTAGACGCGAAGCTAAGAGGTAAATTTGGAAGTATAACGAGTTTGAGGACTCAAAGCCACTTGATCCGGTGGACGGATAGCATATCACTATGGACGAAGTTCGGAGCATTTTTCATTGTCAACTCGGAATGTGTGACGTATAGAGTTTAAAGTCCGTTGTTACCAAAAGACAGAGGTGCTAAAATTGAAGTCTTTTTGCTACCAAAGACAGTAGGTGTGGTAGTGATTGAATTTGAAAACCATTTGTTACCGAAGACAAAGTGTTGAGTTTGAAGTCTATTGTAGTGTTGAATTTGAAGCATACCATTTGCTACTAGAGACAGAGGTGTTTGTTTAGGTCATTGAGTTTGAAGTCTTTGTTGCCAAAGACGGAGGTATTGCGAGATAAAAGCGAAACCGTTTGCTACTAAGAACAGAGGTATGACATAGAGAAAATCCGAAGCCATCTCTCACTCGCCTATCGGATATATATCAGATTCGAAAATTTGAGATTGCTTTTCATAATCAAACGAGAGCATATCGGCCAAAGGTTTTGAAGCTATTGCCACTATAAAACAGAGGTATGTCATTCTAAGAATTGAAGCCATTTTCATTTAGAGCTTGAAGTCATTTTTAATGCCCAAAGTAAAAGCCATTGTTTTTGTGGGTAGAGAAGAGTGTTAATTTGATATTAGAAAAAAATCATGGGTTTCATGGTAAGGGATTGAGCCCTGGGATCAAAATATTTAGAAGGTTACTCACAATGCAAGAAAATGTTACAACAAATAGGATGGCTTCAATTTTTGGAAAAAATTTAATGGCTTCCATAAGGGAAGTCGCAAAACATTTTGCCCAGATCATTCCAAGGAACCGGAGTTGAAATAGGGGGATGTCAAGATTCATCATCACTCGAAGTTTTTATTGCTAGAGGCTACAGGGATTGTCCCGGGATCGGGAGAAAGATGGGTTTTAAAAATAGAGAATTCCATAATGACTCGGAAACAAATTTTAAAATCACCAAATATGGATGTTAGTGTGTTGAGAAAGGAATTCTACATCGCATTGAAAAGCAAATGGAGAAAACATACTACTTCTTTTACAAAAATTTGTTACATGTGAGGGTAGATATGGGACATTTTATGTCTACCACATCAGACTAATGATGCATTTTTACGGGAGAAGATTTAAATCTACCATATTTCTTGCATCAAAGTCGAAGAAAATGAGCTTCCGTGTTCGGAGAAGAGTTCGATTTCTAGAGACAACCCCTGTATCATCATGGGTTGGTCAAAATTTTGATTGAGCATCATCTAACTAAAACAAATGATACATGGGATGATTTCTTAACAAGAAATCATTTTGAAGAAGCAAAAGAACTATCACACCGAACCACGGCTCACAAAGAGAAGTGGAAATGGAGGGCTTCAAAAGTTGAAATCGACAAACCAATCGAAGAGAGCAGATGAAGAAATCATTTTAGAGAAGTTGATTCGAATAAAGAGCAACTTAATGATGCGAGGAGACATCAAGACCGTTTCTCCATTTTGTAAATAGGGGGTGTGATAATATTAATTTGTAAATATGGGGGTGTGATGATTTTTAATATTTTATTAATTAATTTTGAATTAAATAGGAGAAGGTGAGGATTTATGTAAATATCTTTTTATTAATAAAAGGATATGAGGAATTTTAATAAATTGAAGGATTCTAGGGATAAAAACCTATCCTTTAGGGATGATGAGAAATTTAGGGGGTTTGTTAAGGATTTTAAGGGGATTGAGACATTTAATGTAATGATTTTTTTAAAAATTGTATAAATAGGAGGGCTTTTTTGTGAGAGAAACCATGAGAGATTGTGTGAGAGAGTGAGGCTGACAGTGTGCTTGAACAAAGAAGGTCATGAAGCCCTTCGAAAGCAATTGTAAGGGGCCAAATGTTGAATATCGGGCCACAAAAGAAGTTTGTAAGTATTTGTTTATTAATATGATAAGTGTGGTTTTTAGAAATTGCGTGTTGATTTCTGAAATGGTTTTAGTGAGGCGCACTTGTATGAGTTGTGTTTATAAACCAAAAGCATTGAATGATCTATGAGGATGATGGTTCTCGTGTTGTGGTGAACGCTCTTATATAATCATATTGAAAGGGACAGAAGCCGTTATATAGTTGGGTGTATCGGTGCTTGATTTATACCCGGCTTTTTTGTTGATATATCGATGTCCCATAAGAAATATTTAAATGAATGGTTGATAACACATTTGAAGCTGTAGTTATTATGATAGAACGCCGTATGGGGAAGCAAATGCGTTGAATTTGAACTGTAGTTATTATGATAGAACGCCGAGGGAAAGCAAATGCGTTGAATCATATTTGGTTTAGAGAAATTGGGTTCGATAGCATTTGAAGAGCGTTGAAATGAAAAGCATAATAAATGGTTGCACGTAGATAAATATGTGTTATGAAGATCGATTTCAAATCTCTGTTGTGGCATTATTTGTGAATGATGCTCTCACACGTTGTTCCGATTGCGCAGTGACGGCGCCATGGAGAAGCAATAGGAACGGTTTCTTTTTTTAATCCCGGATGCGGGAGTAACGATGTAGGTTCCGAATTCATGAAGTCTTTATGTTAATCGATGAATTGAATGAATACTCGTAATGTATTTGTTTTACCCATCTCTAAAAAAATGCAAACCGCTGTCATTAGAATGAGAAATGCGTGGAATACTGTTCACTCTAATTTATAGCAGTTGCAATTTGTTGAATCGAATTGTTTTATGCGGAGGTGAATTGATAAATCGGATGCGGGGATTTTGTAACGTATTGAAAGAGTTAAAAACAAGACACGAAAGGTATGGAATTAGTTGTTGGAGCAAAACGTTTCTAAGGCATTAGCAGCGTTGGTAATCAAGACCGTGTTTGCTAGTGAATTCAGAATCTGAAAATGTGCTCGAAAACTATAGCGCGTAGATGTAACGCCGTTTGAATACGGAAATAAAAGGAAGTGCGTTCGGAAATTATAAAGGTAGGCGGTTATTTATTGAGATTCGATTTTACAACAAAGCCGTAAATCGATGGATGTAAATCATTTAGTTGTGGGAGTATTCCTAAATGATATTTGAGTGATTAAATCTTGATATGTATTGAATCACACGAAAGGAACTGGCGATGGTGGTAATTAAGTCAATGCGTGAAGGATTTTCATATGTATAGAGTTTATTGACCATGTCCCAGCCGTATTTAAATAGAAAGGGCGCACATATAAATACAATGGAATTAGGTTGAATAACGCCGGGCATAATAAATTGTGGTTGAGGTTCATATTAAGTTCAAAGGTAGAACTTTGTTATAATGCTTGCATGGGAAGACCATGAGCGCATGGTCTAATTGGTTTTTATTCAAGTTATGGAATATTGAACTCATATACTCATGTTGCCCGAATTGAGTTGAATGAATAGGGAGTGATGGGTGAGTTTATGGAATTTATGTATGGCTTCCGTATAATAATGGTGTTGTATGAATTTGCCAACTATTGAAATTTTGATTTGGGAAAAATATGTTGAGATTGCCCAATTTTGAGTTTATTGGGGTTTAAATAACTTTGATAACTCAAGAGGGCATTTAAAGCCGAATCCAACACATACGGAAGAATTTTGTGATGGTGTATAAACACATGAGGACTATTGGTGATGAAATGAATGAGGGACTTTAAGGCATAGTTATCGGTGTTGTGAGGCATCTCTAATCCGACAAATAAATAATATGATGTTTAAGAAAGGATTATTGTGGAAGGGCTTTATAACCACAAATATGAAAGAAAGTTTTACGCATAAAGAGTGAATTGGGACAAATTAGAGCATGTATGTTTATAAGCATTACTTTATGAAGATCCTGGTATTGCAGGGACGGCTCCAGGCTTTGCGTCAATTTTTGGTATCGAGCCGGAATGCCCTGTTGGAATGTTTATCTTACGAATGATGACAAGAAGGTTTTTGTTAATTGAAATATATTCTTGAATGTATGATGAATGATGAAGATCAGATTTTAAATGCAAAGCATATACAATTGCAAGTGAATAGAATGTGTAAAGGAGATCGAGATTCTAATCGAAAGACAAGCAACGAGTACGATACGAAGGAATGAGGAGTCATGCAGTGTATTGTGTTTGGTTAATTTTGATTTGGGTTTTATCGACAAGAAACGATTGAGAATTGATGGTTGCAAAAGCAAAAGAAGGAATTGTTATCGACAACTAAAGTTTGCCGATCAAGCCGAAAGATTGGAAGAGAGAATCAGATTTTAAAATCTGATTGACGATGAAATTTTGCAGAGAAGCAATGAAGATTTTATTTGAAACAAATTTGCAGGGAGTGGTGAAATTCGAAGGTAGTTGAAGAGTTTGAAGACACAAAGTCGATGACTAGTGGGAAGGACGGTCCATTTAAAAGTACGAGAGTAACGAAAAAGACAAGATCGACTGAGATCTTGAAGGTAAGGTGATCCGGGGTTTATTTAATTTGAAGATTGTAGTCTTTGCAGAATATTTTGCAACTCTTAAAAGGAAAATCCATAGAAGACATGTTTAAGATTGCTAACGTAAAAGCGGGTGAAAGCATAAGTGACAGAACCTTGAAGAAATCCAATAGAGATTTGATAAGGAGGTCAGAGGCAGAACAAATGCGAGATGAGTTGGAAAAGCCAAGAAGAGCAAAGAGAAGTGCTCAAAAGAGGTTCCGAGAGGTAGAACCAATTACTTGCCAAAAGACCGAGTGAGGAGGGCTTGGTGAGGTAAGTGGCGGCAAAACGAGACTTGCTGGCTAGAACAGAGCTTTAGTGCAACTCATAGTAAAGTGAGTAAGGGACTCATAGAGATGGAAAGGATGATGACTAGTGACGGTCATAACAAAGGTTACGAAATCAACCACAGAGAAGACAAAAGGAGAAGGAGTGCCAAGAGCGAGCTTGGCATCACGAGAGACGATATAGCAAAGAAGGAATATGAAAAGGGAGAAAATTTGAAATAGCGTTCGAGCTTGAAGTGTTAATGGAGATGTTACAAAGAAATGAAAGGAAGACGGGAAGCGTGGTTATGTCATGAGAAAGAAGTTGAGGTGGCGAGGCTACATGAAGTGGGAATCATCAGATGAATATGCAAAGTTGATAAAGGAACTAAGGGAACTTGAACAGAGTTATAGATGCCGAACGAAGAGAGAAGCTCGAAAAGCAGTTGAGCTGCGGGCAGGAAGATCTTTGAAGAAGATGTTGAAGTTTCGATATGTTACCCGAGAGAGTGGACCATTACTTTTTTGGAAAAGTGATGAAGAGTGAGAGAGTTGAATCATATGAATGATTCAAAGCAGTCCGAAGATTTGATGATGCAAGTATCAAATAAGACCTGTGTAAGGTCTTGTGATTTTAAAAACTAATGATTGGTGTGTGATTGCGGTGTTTGGAAGAAGATAGGCGAGTGTTTTGAAGTTGACAAAGAAGTGGAAGAGTACCTTCAGAAGATGAAAGTTTTGAAGCGGAGGTACGGGAAAGAATCGAGTTCACTCACAGGTGACAAATGTCGGAAGACATCATTGAGATAGCTGTGTGAGAAGTGGAGACTAGGCGGCGGTCTCAAGAGTTCTTTGAGCTTTGGATCGGCATACTCGATAGCGTACGACGAAGAAGAGAAATCAACGCAACATACGAAGTATTGCTAAAGGGAAAAGAGGTATGAAGGACCTTATTTTTTTTATTATAATGATTGTCTTATGATTGAAGATGTTGTTGGAACACTAGAACATATTTGGCATGTGGATAGTCAAATGAAAGAAGAAGAGGAAGAACATCTACCGAAGGATGTCCGGGATAGATTGTTGAAGAAGGATGACAAAGCGACTTGTCATAAATGATAATCAAGAAGAAATTGCGAGATAAAATTGCAGTGACAAGCGAAAGGAATGTTGCAAGAGAGGAAAGGAAGTATTGGGAGGCCGCAACATCCATATTGACAGCCTAGAGCACATGTGAGGGTGACATTTATGGTAAGGGCTAGCAGAAAAGGAGCAATCAAGAGATGGAAGCGACCGTGCAGAGCGGAGGACATACTCGAGCGACAGAAATTGAGTTGATAAGAAAGTTAATGATAAAAACATCCCCGAGAGAAAGACAGTAGAAAGAAAGAAAAGGAGCGACAACAAGAGAATGACAGGGTGAAAAAGCGCAAGAGCGAGCAGGTGGAGCACTACAACACGAAGATATGGAAACCCGGAAGACGAAAGCAGATAACAACGATGAGTGAAGCAATCGACAAGCACGGAAAGATTACAAAATAAAATTTGGGATCCAGGAGAGATATTCGGACTTATGACCAGGTGGTCATGAATTTTCTTACATGGGGAGTCTCGACGGGAGCATCAAGACCGTTCCTCCATTTGTAAATAGGGGGTGTGATAATATTAATTTGTAAATATGGGGTGTGATGATTTTTAATATTTTATTAATTAATTTGAATTAAATAGGAGAAGGTGAGGATTTATGTAAATATCTTTTTATTAATAAAAGGATATGAGGAAATTTAATAAATTGAAGGATTCTAGGGATAAAAACCTATCCTTTAGGGGATGATGAGAAATTTAGGGGGTTTTTAAGGATTTTAAGGGATTGAGCATTTAATGTAATGATTTTTAAAATTGTATAAATAGGAGCTTTTGTGAGAGAAACCATGAGAGATTGTGAGAGAGTGTGAGGTCGAAAGAAGGCTTGAACAGTAATGTGTAAGCCTTCACAATTGTAAGGGCCAAATATTGAATATCAGGCCACAAAAGAAGTTTGTAAGTATTTGTTTAGTAATATGATAAGTGTGGTTTTTAGAAATTGCGTGTTGATTTCTGAAAATGGTTTTAGTGAGGCGCACTTGTATGAGTTGTGTTTATAAACCAAAAAGCATTGAATGATCTATGAGGATGATGGTTCCCCGTGTTGTGGTGAACGCTCTTATATAATCATATTGAAAAGGGCAAAAGCCTGTTATATAGTTGGGTGTATCGGTGCTTGATTTATACCTGGCTTTTTGTTGATATATCGATGTCCCATAAGAAATATTTAAATGAATGGTTGATAACACATTTGAATCTGTAGTTATTATGATAGAGACGCTGAGGGAAGCAAATGCGTTGAATTTGAAGCTGTAGTTATTATGATAGAATCTGCAGGAGCAAATGCGTTGAATCATATTTGGTTTAGAGAAATTGGGTTCGATAGCATTTGAAGAGCGTTGAGATGAAAAGCATAATAAATGGTTGTTGTAGATAAATGTGTAGTTATGAAGATCGATTAAATCTCTGTGGCATTATTTGTGAATGATGCTCTCACACGTTGTTCCGCTTGCGTAACAGCGTCATGGAGAAGCAATGGAACGGTTTCTTTTAATACGGATGTGAGAGTAACGATGAATCGGTTCGAATTCATAAAGTCTTTATGTTAATCGATGAATTGAATGAATACACGCAATGTATTTGTTTTACCCATCTCTAAAAAAATGCAAACTGTATCATTAGAATGAGAAATGCATGGAATATCGTTCACTCTAATTTGTGGCGATTGCAATTTGTTGAATCTAATTGTTTTATGCGAAGTGGATTGATAAATCGGATGCGGGGATTTTATAACGTATTGAAAGAGATTAAAACAAGACACGAAAAGGTATGGAATTCGTTGTTGGAGCAGAACGTTTATACAACAATTAGCCGACGTTGGTAATCAAGGCTTGTGTTTGTAGCGAATTCGAGATCCGAAGATGTGCTACGAAAACTATAGCATGAGAGATGTAACACGTTTGAATGCAGAAATAAAAGGAAGTGCGTTCAGAATTATAAAGGTAAGCACCGATTATTTATTGAGATTCGATTTGTAAACAAAGCCGATAAATCGATGATTGTGAAAACGCTGTTCTTTCGGAAGTATTCCTAAATGATATTTGAGTGATTAAATCTGATATGTATTGAATCAATCGAAAGGAAACTGGCGATATAAAGTGGTAATTAAGTCAATGCGTGAAGGATTTCATATGTATAGAGTTTATTGACCATGTCCAACGTATTTAAATAGAAAGGGCGCACATATAAAGATACAATGGAATTAGGTTGAATAATCACTGCATAATAAATTGTGGTTGAGGTTCATATTAAGTTCAGAGGTAGAACTTTGTTATAATGCTTAGCAGGGGAAGACCATGAGCGCATGGTTCTAATTGGTTTCTTTTATTCAAGTTATGGAATATTGAACTCATATACTCATGCTAGTCGAATTGAGTTGAATGAATAGGGAGTGATGGGTGAGTTTATGGAATTTATGTGAAGGCTTCACGTATAATAATGGTATTGTATGAATTTGCCAACTATTGAAATTTTGATTTGGGAAAAAATGTTGAGATTGCCCAATTTGAGTTTATTGTGGGTTTAAATAACTTTGATAACTCAAGAGGGCATTTAGCTGAATCCAACACATACGGGGAAGAATTTTGTGATGGTGTATAAACACATGAGGACTATTGGTGATGAAATGAATGAGGGACTTAAGGCATAGTTCTGGGTGTTATGAGGCATCTCTAATACGACAAATAAATAATATGATGTTTAAGAAAGGATTATTGTGGAAGGGCTTTATAACCACAAATATGAAAGAAAGTTTTCGCATAAAGAGTGAATTAGGGCAAATTAGAGCATGTATGTTTATAAGCATTACTTTATGAAGATCTCTGAGTATTGCAAAAGTGGCTCCGAGCTTGCGTCAATTTTGGTATCGTAGCGTAATGCCTACTGTTGGAATGTTTATCTTACGAATGATGACAAGAAGGTTTTTGTTAATTGAACATATTCTTGAATGTATGATGAATGATGAAGATCAGATTTTTACATAGGCATATACAATTGCAAGTGAATAGAATGCGATAAAGGAGATCGATTCTAATCAAAGATAAAGCAACAGTGATGTACCGAAGGAATGAGGAGTCATGCGGGTATTGTGTTTGGTTGAATTTTGATTTGGGTTTTATCGACAAGAAACAGATTGAGAATCGATGGTTACGGCAAAGAAGGAATTGTTGCGACAACTAAAGTTTGCCGAATCAAGCGTAAGATTGGAAGAGAGAATCAGATTTTAAAATCTGATTGATGTAAAATTTTGCAAGAGGAAGCAATGAAGATTTCTTTCAAACAAATTTGCGAGAGTGGTGGAAAATTTCTGAAGGTAGTTGAAGAGTTTGAAGACACGGTGACGATCTAGTGGGAAGAGACGGTCCATTTAAAAGTACGAGTGCAAGCGAAAAGACAAGATCAGACCGAGATCTTGAAGGTAAGGTGATCTCAGGTTTGTTGAATTTGAAGATTGTAGTCTTTGCAGAAGTATTTTTGCAACTCTTAAAAGGAAAATCCATAGAAGACATGTTTAAGATTGCTAACGTAAAAGCGTGGTGAAAGCATAAGTGACAGAACCTTGAAGAAATCCAATAGAGATTTGATAAGGAGGAGCCAGTGAGCGAGCAGAGATGAGTTGAAGCCAAGAAGAGCAAAGAGAAGTGCTCAAAGAGGTTCTGAGAGGAGAACCAATTACTTGCCAAAAGACCGAGTGAGGAGGGCTTGGTGAGGTAAGTGGCAGCAACAACGAGACTATGTCAACGAAAGTAGACTTTAGTGCAACTCATATAGTAAAGTGAGTAAGGGACTCATAGAGATGGAAAGGATGATGACTAGTGACGAGCCATAACAAAGGTTCTGAAATCAACCACTGCTAGAAGACAAAGAGGAGAAGGGTAGCCAAGGGCATGGCATACCAGAAACAGGTTAAACGAGGAATATGAAAGGGAGAAAGCCCGAAATAGCGAGTTCGACTTGAAGTGTTAATGGAGATGTTGCAAAGAAATGAGGAAGACCGAAGCGTGGTTATGTCATGAGAAAAAGAGTTGAGGTAGCGGAGGCTAGCAACTGAGTGGAATCATCGGAATGAATATGCAGTTGATAAAGGAACTAAGGGAACTTGAACGAGTTATAGATGCCGGACGGAGAGAAAGAGAAGCTCGAAACGACTGAGTTGAGCTACGAAAAGGAAGATCTTGAAGAAGATGTTGAAGTTTCGATATGTTACCCAGCAGAGTGACCATTACTTTTTGAAAGTGATGAAGAGCTGGAGGAGTTGAATCATATAGAATGATTCAATAGGTCCCGAAGATTTGATGACGAAGCTATCGAAATAGACCGTAAGGTCTTGTGATTTTAAAACTAATGATTGGTGTGTGATTGCGGGTTTGGAAGAAGATAGGCAGGTGTTTGAAGTTGACAAAGAAGTGGAAGAGTACCCTTCCGTGAAGATGAAAGTTTTGAAGCGAGGGGTCGGGAAAGAATCAGTTCACTACGATGGACAAATGCTTTGGAAGACATCATTGAGATAGTCGATGAGAAGTGGAGACTAGTCGATGATCTCAAGAGTTCTTTGAGTTTGGATGACATCTGATATGTACTGTGACGAAGAAAGAGAAATCAACGCAACATGCGGAAAGTGTTGCTAAAGTGAAAAAGAGTATAAGTAGACCTTATTTTTTTTATTATAATGATTGTCTTATGATTGAAGATGTTGCATGCGGACACTAGAACATATTTGGCTTGCAGTGGATAGTCGAAAATGATAAAGAAGAAGAGGAAGAACATCTATGAAGGATGTCCAGATAGATTGCTTTGAAGAAGGATGACAAAGCAGATTGTCATAAATGATAATCAGAAGAAATTGCGAGATAAAAGTATGCAATGTGACAAGCAAAGGAATGTTGGGTGTAGGAAAGGAAGATTGGGAGGCCGCAACATCCATATTGACAGAAAGCAGAGCAACATGTGAGGGTGACATTTATGGTAGCAGCGTGAAAAGGAGCAATCAAGAGATGGAAGCGACCTGGCAGACAGAGGGACATACCTGACGGAGCGAGAAATTGAGTTGATAAGAAAGTTAATGATAAAAACATCCCTGTAGAAAGACAAACGAAAAAGAAAGAAAAGGAGCGACAACAAGAGAATGACAGTGAAAGACTAGCAAAGAGCGAGGAAGCGTGGAGCACTACAACACAAGATATGGAAACACTGAAGACGCAAAGCAGATCAAGCAACGACGTTGAAGCAATCGACTTAAAGCACGGAAAAAGATTACAAAATAAAAATTTGGGATCCAGGGAGGAGATATTCGGACTTATGACCAGGTGGTCATGAATTTTCTTACATGGGGAGTCGATGCGAGAGCATCAAGACCGTTTCCTCCATTTGTAAATAGGGGGTGTGATAATATTAATTTGTAAATATGGGGTGTGATGATTTTTTAATATTTTATTAATTAATTTGAATTAAAATAGGAGAAGGTGAGGATTTATGTAAATATCTTTTTATTAATAAAAGGATATGAGAAATTTAATAAATTGAAGGATTCTAGGGATAAAAACCTATCCTTTAGGGATGATGAGAAATTTAGGGTTTTTTTTAAAGGATTTTTAAAGGGATTGAGCATTTAATGTAATGATTTTTTAAAAATTGTATAAATAGGAGGGCTTTTTTGTGAGAGAAACCATGAGAGATTGTGAGAGAGTGAGGTCGAAAGAAGGGCTTGAACAGCAGAAAGGTTTGTAAGCCTTCGAGCAATTGTAAGGGCCAAATGTTGAATGTCGGGCCACAAAGAAGTTTGTAAGTATTTGTTTATTAATATGATAAGTGTGGTTTTTAGAAATTGACGTGTTGATTTCGAAAATGGTTTTAGTGAGCGCGCTTATATGAGTTGTGTTTATAAACCAAAAGCATTGAATGATCTATGAGGATGATGGTTTCTGTGTTGTGGTGAGCGCTCTTATATAATCATATTGAAAGGGCAAGCTGTTATATAGTTGGGTGTATCGGTGCTTGATTTATACACGGCTTTTTGTCGATATATCGATGTCCCATAAGAAATATTTAAATGAATGGTTGATAACATATTTGAATTGTAGTTATTATGATAGAACGCCGAGGGAAGCAAATGCGTTGAATTTGAATTGTAGTTAGTTATGATAGAACGCGAGGGAAGCAAATGCGTTGGATCATATTTGGTTTAGAGAAATTGGGTTCAGATAGCATTTGAAGAGCGTTGAATGAAAAGCATAATAAATGGTTGTTGTAGTAGTAAATCTGGTTATGAAGATCGATTAAATTCTCGCTCGTGGCATTATTTGTGAATGATGCTCTCACACGTTGATTCGGTTGCGTAACGACGCCATGGAGAAGCAATGGAACGGTTTCTTTTTTAATGCTGGATGCGAGAGTAACTAGACCGGTTCCGAATTCATGAAGTCTTTATGTTAATCGATGAATTGAATGAATGCTACGCAATGTATTTGTTTTACCCATCTCTAAAAAAATGCAAAACCTATTTGTCATTAGAATGAGAAATGCGTGGAATACTTTGTTCACTCTAATTTGTAGCGAGTTTGCAGCATTTGTTGAATCGAATTGTTTTATGCGAAGTGGATTGATCAAATCGGATGCGGGGTGATTTTATGTAACGTATTGAAAGAGTTAAAACAAGACACTGAAGGTATGGGAATTCGTTGTTGAAGCAAAAGTAACGTTTATACGACAATTAGCCGGCGTTGGTAATCAAGACTGTATGCGATGAATCTGAAAATCGCGAAGATCTGCTCGAAAACTATAAAGCGGGAGATGTACGAGCCATTCTGAATCAAAAATAAAAGGAAGTGCGTTCAGAATTATAAAGGTAAGCAGATTTATTGAGATTCGATTTTAAATAGCTGAAATCGATGAATTATGAAAACGCTTGCTTTGCAAGTATTCCTAAATGATATTTGAGTGATTAAATCTGATATGTATTGAATCATCGAAGAACTAGCAGATGGTGGTAATTAAGTCAATGCGTGAAGGATTTCATATGTATAGAGTTTATTGACCATGTCCAGCGTATTTAAATAGAAAGGGCAGCACATATAAATACAATGGAATTCAGGTTGAATAATGCACTGGCATATATAAATTGTGGTTGAGGTTCAGTATTAAGTTCAAAGGTAGAACTTTGTTATAATGCTTGCATGGGAAGACCATGAGCTGCATGGTACTAATTGGTTTTTATTCAAGTTGTGGAATATTGAACTCATATACTCATGTTGCTGAATTGAGTTGAATGAATAGGGAGTGATGGGTGAGTTTATGGAATTTATGTGAAAGCTTCAGTATAATAATGGTGTTGTATGAATGTGCCAACTATTGAAATTTTTGATTTGGGAAAAAATGTTGAGATTGCTCAATTTGAGTTTATTGAGGGTTTAAATAACTTTGATAACTCAAGAGGGACATTTAGCTCGAATCCAACACATACGAGAAAGAATTTTGTGATGGTGTATAAACACATGAGGACTATTGGTGATGAAATGAATGAGGGACTTAAGGCATAGTTACAAGTGTTATGAGGGACATCTCTATCTGACAAATAAATAATATGATGTTTAAGAAAGGATTATTGTGGAAGGGCTTTATAACCACAAATATGAAAGAAAGTCTAGGCATAGATGAATTGAGTAAATTAGAGCATGTATGTTTATAAGCATTACTTTATGAAGATCCAGGTAATACAGTGGCTCCCGAGGCTTGCGTCACTTAAGGAAAGAGAATATAATCAAGGAATCTGCTACGAGAAAAGGAGGGATCCTCTCAGCTTAGGAGAAGCCACAAAGTTAAAAGGAAAAGCTCGAAAAAAAACACATCAAACAAACGGGGGTAATCAATATTGAAGATGAAGAAACACCCATTGAAGAGGATGATGAAGAAGATTTTTATGAAGGCACCCCCTCGAAATTGATCCCTCGCTCAACAGAAATTTATGATTATGTGGAAACTTTGAGAGGACGAGCCTTCAGAGTAGCGAGAGAACCCCCTAGTCCTCCATTGTCTCAGAAAATTGATATAATAAGGAGGGATAGGTATGAGTTGGAATTATTGAATAGACACATCAAAAATGAGAATGATACCCTCAAAGATCAAATCAAGCTCAGAACGATATGAACTCAACCTTATCCCCGCATATAGACAAAGTGGAGAGGACCAATGAGAAATTGAAGACAAGGAACACAAAGCTAGTCGGGCACTCACCAATCTCGGGTTCAAACTTGTTATCGGGAAACCCTGAAGACCTCTAGCTACCGGACAAAGGAGAAGAAGGGGATTGGATGTCCTCGCTGAAGCCTCTCGAATTCATAGGATAATTTGCATGAGGACATGCAAAGAGACAGGCATGATGGGGTATGTTGAGCCTCAAATTTGTGCTTTCTTCACCTCATTTTACCTCATTCTCCCTTGTCCATTTCTATTTTAAACCCAATTGATCAATAAAAATAGTTAAAATTACTTCTAGAATGGTTTATAGTAGACTCGACTTGTTGAATTTTGTGATTGTTGCCATTGTTAAGCATTTTTGACCGGGAACTAGTCGTGAGTAATGCACATTCCGTAGCTAACTTGACGATTTCTGTGACTACCCTCATGTTTCTGAGTATGTTCCAGGTGGCCTCTTTGTGCGAAAAACGCATATGAGCGTGATCCACGTCATGCCTACATAGTTTTTTGCTCATCATGGAAAGAGGAAATGAATTTCGGGTACGGTTATGCACGTGGGAACACATTCATGAAAGGAGACTCCTACTAGAGCATCGTCTCGAGTCCGTGTCTTTTCTTCTTCACGTAGCCACCTCAAAGACTCCTAAGATGATTCGGATAAGGAAAATACATTATTCCTAAATTTTTTGTAATTATTGTTACTTGCATTTACTTTATAAACTCTTGAATAGACACAGAGAGCTTAGTTAGAGATTTTATGTTAGATTTGTTGCTAGATTTTGTGCAAACTTCGTGATACATTCCTCGAAACGTGAGTGTCATGTTCAAACTTTTGCATCGTTAATGGAGAAGGCAAAAGTTATTTTGAAGGCGTGATTTAATTTGGAGTTGAATGTCGTCAAGTGGTAGAAGGGCCTCTCGCCTCTTGCACGGATTTCTTTTGCGTAAACTAGATAAGTTTTTCCTAGCTGCCTTTTACGTTTTGCATTTGAATTGATAGTTGTTTTGTTTTATCTATCGTAGTCATATTCATTCTAGCTCTTCCAAAGAAGACACTCTTCCAACAAACCAAAATGATGAATGATTAATGACTATGGTATTTATAGGATAAGAGTTGAATTTGTATTTGTTTTTTTAACTAGATACCGTAGTTATATTCATTCCAGTTCCTCCACAAGAAGACATTCTTCCATCAGATCATAACAATGAGTGATGAATAACTATAGTGTTGTAGGAATTAGTTGTAGCTTTTTGCTATTCACTATCACGAAAGTCACACTTGTTCTAATCACTCTTCCACAAGAAGAAATTCTTCCAAGACATCCTTAAGAAAGTTCAAGACATAACCGTGATAATGAATGATTTAGTTGTGTGTTTGTACTACGTGTCATATCTGATCTTGCTCTTAAATGCTTGCCCAATACATCATAAGAACGAGTAGGAGTATGGATGTGATAACTTAGTCTTTCATTTGCTTTCTACGTTCATTTGTTTTTCAATTGCATACAAGTCCACGATCAAAAATTGTTCTACCTCTTCCACAAGAAGGAACTCTTCCAAAATATCACTAATGATGAACAAACAAATTGTGTAACTTCATAGATTAATACATGTTAGTATATGCTTGAACAACTCTAGGAGTTTCATTGCATTTAATTCATAATCGGTGCCACTTCATTTCAAGTTTGATGATGACTTATAGTTCAACATTGTTCTAGTTTAGTAGCATCTTAGGTTCATAGCTTAATTTAACTCATTGTATTTTCATCTCATAGTCACATCATGTCATTCTTTGCACAATAGATTACTTTAGTTGTTAGGATTCAAAAAGAGCCTTCATTATTTACAAACATCTTTTGTTCGAAAACTACAAAGTGATCCATAACCATAGGAACAGAAGATAACATCACTATACAGGTCTGAAGTATCTCTCGCCAAATTCCTCATCATTTTATACATCGAGCTCTTCCTCAAAAGAACTACTTTGAAAAGAAACCAATAACTTTGAGTATAGGTTCAAGACATTCAATTAAATTGCGTGTAATAGAACTAGGAATTAGTCATGGAATAGATGAGCTTAGAACAAAATGTTACATCATGATAAGATTAGTGTTTAAGCTGTCTAGTTAGAGAACTTGCATATTTAGTGATCATTTCTCGAAGATTAGTTTGTGTCATTTGCCCAAGAAGTCATTATCAAGCTTTTTGCTTTCATTTAGTCATAGTTCGATTCACGCTTCATTGTTTCCAATTGCATTTACCATTCCATACATTAGGCTTAACTCTGCTGTGACCACCAACTTCTTTTTTATTAGTTTTCTAAAGCGGTTTTCATTGTGAACATAAAACATGCAAAAGACCAAAAACATCATAAATCAGCATAAATAGACCAAAAACATCACAACACACTACTACACAACGCACTAGGAAACAAGCACCTAGGTACATATGGTATACTTCACTTCAAACTGTTCACAAATCCTGGTAGACAATTAAATGAGCTCAGTTTAGGAGACTTGATTGAACCACAACAAGATACTCTGAAATCTATTGATTTCATAGGTGTTAGGTTCTTGTATCTGTGACTACTTAAGGATCTAATATGATTTTTTCTTCTTTATCAAGTTCTGGAAACAATTTTTTAACTTGAAGCTTCTCATTAATAACCTTATTTAAGCATGAAACATGGAAAGTTGGGTGTACTCAGGAATATGCAGGAAAATCCAATTTGTATGTCATAGTACCAATATTCTCAAACACCTTGTAAGGACAATAGTACTTGGGTGATAATTTATTATTCTACTTAGCTTGCTTGAGGGACATTTGTTGGTATGGTTGTAGCCGTAAAAATACCCAATTTCCTACATCAAAACTTCTTTCACTATGATGTGTATCTTCTTATTGTTTCATTCGATTTCGCACCAGAGTGAGGTTATCCTTTAAGAGTTGGATAACTTGTTTTTGATACTTGATGTTATCTTCCACTTATTAAACCTCAGGAAAAAATGGTAAAATATGCATAACTTTCTCTTTGAGCATCATATTGGAATTTCATAAAAAGTGATTTAAAGTGCAAGGACTGTACTTTTTCTTGTATCACTTTCAAGGTCAAAGGGTGAAACAATAACACTTGGAATTCCATACAAGATTTCTCTACTAAATGAGTATATAATTAGGCCATCATGGGAGATTGGGCATACCTCTTTCTTGAAGAATCCAATAGAAAGTAGACTCAGAGGGATACCATAGGAAAAAATTTCAAATCTTGGAGATCTAAAATTACAGAGATATAATAGTTTCAATATCAAGCTCTGATTCCAAATTTTATGCAAATAACTCACAAAATAGAACAAAAGATAGATCAACGACTTAAAAATTGTCCTATTTGAGGGGGAAACATCCTTTACATGATAATAACTCCTTGATATATATAGGAGTCTAAGGGGTCACAATATAATCAGAGTCTGCACAACAATAATAATGTAAGGGCACAAAAATAAAAACACTGGGCTTCTATGGGGCACAAAATTTAAAAAAAAAACATGGGGGATACATGGGCACAGCAATAACAATAGGGAGCTACACTAAGAATAAAAATAAGGGGGATATACTGGTATGAAAGGGACCTAACATATCCCTATCCTTCAAAAAAGTGTTGCCCTCAATGTTTGAGTAGTTCTAGATGCTTTTGTATAAAATTTTGATCCTCCCATGTGGAATCTTCAACGAGTAACTTTTTCCAATTAATGAGATACTCTGAAATTAATCGATTTCGTAGCCATCGAGTTCTTGTTTCTATGTTTTCTTCAGGCTCAAATATGATTTTTCCTTCTTCGTCAAGTTCTGGAAACACTATTTGAACTGGGAGCTTGTCACTGATAACCTTCTTTAAGCATGAAACATTCAAAACTGGGTGTATTCGGGAAGATGCAGGAAACTAAAATTTGTATGCCATAGTACCAATCTTTTGCAACACCTTGTAAGGACCATAGTACTTAGGTGATACTTTATTATCCTTCTTAGCTCTATTGAGGGACATTCTACATCTTCACTTTGGGCATGGTGCTGGGCAAGATTGACTTGGGCTTGCTTTCTCTCTTTTGCAGGGGAGGGAAGAGATTTGGCCCAAGTTTTAAGAACCGCTTTCAGTCTTCTAAGTTTTTCTTCCCAAATGAAGAAAGAAGAACCTTTCACTGGCATATTCCAGCAGTCCTGAACCACATTTAGAAACTCTGGTTCCTTGACCCAAAGAGGGTTGAATCTGAAGGGGATGGGGCCAAGATCTTTGTGGCCCAACATCTCAAGCAAAATGGGCTTATGATATGAAACACTGCATGGGAGGATATGCGATCTGAATTCTAAGCCCAGAAAAAGGAAGGAACTCTGCACCAAACATCTATCAAGTCTAGCAGCAATATGACCAGGACCTATTCTTTTGTTAGACCAGGTGTACTTACCATTTTCTGGGGGGATGTCAAGCACATCCTAGTCCTGCATGAGGTCTTCCACCCATTCCCTTGTAGGGTCCCTTATGATTGTGCCTCCTCGCTTTTCCTCCATGCACAAGGTAAGGTTTAGATCACCTGCAACAATGATGTTTTCCAAGTTTTCTGACTCTGACAGATGTCTGATGGAGTCCCAGCACTCCCTTTTCTCCCCTATATTTGTTGGAACATAGACATTGAAAAGACTGACAACCTCCCTCGAGTCCAAAGGCTGGAGCTTCAAAAACAGCCAGTGGGTGTTGTGCAGCTCAGTGAACAGCCTATACTTGAGAAGGTTCCAGAGAGAGCCCAGTCCCCTAGAGGCTCCCCATTCTGAAACTGCATGACCGCTGCTTCCTTTCCAAAAATTTTTACTGATTTGGAGAAACTCCTTGTCCTCCATTTTGGTCTCCTGAATCAGAAGAATGTCTGGGGCTTCTCTTCTTATAAGGATTCTCGTTGCTTCTTCTTTCACTTTGCTCCCCATTCCTCTGCAGTTCTAGGAGACAATCTTCATCATTTATTTTTATGATGATGGGCTGCCTTGGAGCCCTGCGCTTGATTTTTGATCATCTTCAGATTTTTGCCAAGGAGTTTCTCCAGAGTGGGCTGATTACCCTGAAGCTTGTCTTTGTAAGTTTCCTGATCTCTCTTTTCTCTAGCAGATTTGCGGCCCCTTGCAGATATTCTGACAGATGTCTGCGTATCCCCTATTCCTCCATCCTCCTCAGACTCCTCCAAGTCATGTTCATCCTTGGAGGCTTCTGTTTGCTTATCCTTGTTTCTTGCCGTGGTGCTTTCTTTAGGTCTTGCTTCTGCTGAAGTCATTTTTTTTAATGGTTTATCTTGCCTATCTTCTTCCTGAGGAGTCTCTTCAGCAGAGCTTAAGACCTCATACCTATTTTCTTGACGTTTTGGTAGGGGAACATTCTGGGTGGAGGCAGGCTGGGGGCTATGAACCCCAGATTTCTTGTGAGATGTCTTTGGCCTCTTGACCTGGTTCCAGCCATCTTCCTATCCTTTCTCTGCTTCCCCTTTGTTCGGGCACTCTCTTGCAAAATGGCCATAGATGTGACATTTACGGCATTTGAAAGGGAGTTGCTCATAGTCCAGCACTTGCACATGCGTCCAACTGCCAACCTTTAATTTGATGGCCTCTGGAAGCCCCACCTCTAAGTCCACCTCAACACAGATTCCGGCGCAATCGTACTGATCGTTGTTGTTTGCTCTATCAATGAATTTTCCCAAAGTGTTACCTATGTGCTTGAGGGACTCCCAGTTCCAACAATGCACTAGCAGATTAGGGAGCCGAACCCAGACAGGGACAGTCGTTGGGACATCCACGGCCGGATCGAATTGAGGGGTCCATTTGTTGAGGTAGAGGCCATGGGGTCCCATGAAATAGGGCCCATTCCTGAAGATCAGGTCTTTGTCCTCCTTTGTGTTGAACTCGAACAAGAAGAAGCCTCTGCCCAGAAAATATGAGGTGACTTTGTTCTTGATCAGTGGAACCCAGTTCTTAACGACCCAATTTTCCGTCGATTTTGGCGAGGGCCAAAGGCCTGTGAATTAACCAACCAGGGCACAATTTTCCAGGGACAAAGCGACCTGGATCGGACCCTCAAGAGGGAGGTTTACCTCCGGAACATCGTCGAGCCTTTTGACAAACTTTGCGACTTCAGACTTCTTCTTTTTAGGCAGCAAAGCAAGAAGAAAGGAGAAGGTTGCTTCAGCTTCCGGGGATGGAGCTTGCGAGGGACTAATGGGCGAGCCTTGGGCCTCCATGGCAAAGAAGTTCAAATCAGTAAAACCGATCTACACCAAGCAAATACAGGAAGTGAGGCATCTCAAGATCGGGATGAAGAAGAAGAGGATCCGGTCAGATCTTGCAGGAAGAATCTCCAAGGGCACAGATCCATGCAGATCTGACAAGAGATCAAGAGACCCAGAGGTCAGGAGGACCAGGGTCAGAAGTGAAAACGACCGAGAGGGCAGAGCCCAGTCTCAGACTGCGCAGAGCAGGTCGCAGCAGGAGGTAGCAGCGCTCGAAAAAATATTTGAAATTCCTTTGCCATTTTTTAATAGTTAATCATATTCCAATTTTATTATAATTGGTTGTGTTTGTATAAAAGAAAATACTAGAAATGGATGTTCGTGGCGGTCGCTTGTAAATGTGAAGAGGTCGGCTCCGCGTGATATGACTTTGTGAAGTTACGAATCGTTGGACGGATGAATGTTATATACGCGGATGGGTTTAGTAATTAGGGGACCACTTTCCATGGTTTTGCTTCCACCGACACCCATTTCTCTCACCAAATTTGAGTTGTGTTTCACAGTTCATAATCCAAAGCTGCCATCTGCTTTTTGAGACCTGAGGAAACAGATGTTCCTCATGTACGGCGTGTTAGATTCTGTGATAGTAATATTATATTTAAATAATATTTTAAAATATTTATAATAATTTTTGAATAAATAAGTGTAATATAA
The DNA here is from genome assembly GCA_034641835.2 of Pinus albicaulis. Lineage (NCBI taxonomy): Eukaryota > Viridiplantae > Streptophyta > Pinopsida > Pinales > Pinaceae > Pinus > Pinus albicaulis. The sequence continues at coordinate 147,272 of JAXQQM020062308.1, read as the reverse complement.
AATAAAAACTTTATACTTTGTTTTTATTTATAATTTTTTTTTTCATTTATACATTTCTTTACTATTTTTTTTTAAATAATAAAAAATCAACTTAAAAATTATAATTATATACCATTATTATATATGTGATAATTTGTTTCCTTAAAATTTCATATTATAATTTCTCTAACCCTCTTTTGCAACTAGCCATTAACCTTTTGCAAAAATAAAAAATGTTCAATGGATAACCTTTGACTTTGAAATGTAATCTTATTTTTATTCGTATATATTATTTTAATAATGTATATAGCTTACACCTATTCATATGTATTATTATGGTAATATATATGTTTCTAAATTAATAAATCGGCCTTTTTCTTAGTGTTGGAGTGAGGTTGCTAGTTCTAGAATTAGAGTGAGGGTTATGAAGTACCATACTCACATAATATCATGAATGCTTTATAGTTCATTATGTTATTAGTGGACCTAAATTGAGAGAATATTGGTATAATTTTGGAAATTAAAATGGGTCTTTTTAAGGAAAATAATAAAATAAGAGATAGTCCCACAGAAGAGTGTAATGGAGAGGAAATAGGGCCTTAGGTGATGTACTTGCTTGCCCTTGAGTACATATCGAAGCATTAAAGAGGGAGGATGTGACTGCCTTCGCATGCATGGTCATAGTTAGCTAGTGGTTTATTTATGGGTTTTGATGCATGGTGAGGTTATTTGCGGTGAGCACGAGGTCGAGTAAGGTACTTGGCCTCTTGGAACGATTTATATGTGAAATGGAATGCGTGAGGACCACGATGTTGTGGGTAATGGTGAGTTTTGATGGTTAGTTAGGAAATCATGTTATTTTGTGTAAACAATGTGTGGCTAATTAGGTTGCCTCTGAAACCTATTTGTGTTCATGGCTAGTGGAAGCCTCTACTGCGATATTTTGTTGGGGCCATTGAGTTTTATGTGTATCATGCTTTGTGAGGTCACATCTCTATTTTTCCAAGTTCCCCATTTTAGAACGTCTGGAAGAGTCTAGCCATATGTGCTTTGAGGTCATGTCTATGTATGAATGACCCATTCTTGGTTTTAGGGTTATTGTTGTGAGGGTTTGTTTAATTTGTTGTCAAGGTTTTCTTTGGTCCTCATCTCTTGGTTTAAAGTGGGGTTTGCAGAGCCCATTATTGGGTCCATCTTTGTTGGCTTATTTTCGTGGCAAGTTAAGGGTTGGTGGACGGAATTTGAGTGTCTGATTGCACTCTCTTGGGTGTCAAATTCTTGGGGTCTGTGGTGTTATTATTTACCTCTTTAATGGTCAAGGGTGAAGGACCTTAGTTGATGATGTCTTTAGTATTTTCCATTTCTAGTGTCTCCTCTATTAAGGATATGTCTTTTTGTCTAGTTTTAACGTGATGAGTTGGTCCATTAGTTCCATGGTTCTACTCTTAAGTATGCATAGTGGGTACTCATTAGATGTGTAATTTAATTTTGCATCCAATGTTTGTTTACACTTGAAATTTGAGTAAACCTATAATGAGATAAGCCAAAAATACTATTAAAAACATATTTTTATTATTTTCCCTTCATCATTATCTTGAATTCTATTGATCCTTTTAAAATTAATTTTTTTGGTATATTTTTTGTTTTGAAACTCACCATTCCACCCAACTACCCCAAATAGCTCATTAAACATATATTTTCCAATATCATAAAAAAAACATTATTATTGGATTTGTATAATAAACCTTATTTGTAAATTTCCATTTTTTAATTATTTGAAAAAATAAAAAAATAAAAAATATAAAAAAAAATACCCTTTTTACATATTTTTTGGTATTTCCTCAATTTCCAATTTCTAAATTGGTATTTTGTGGCTACCCTTTGTGAAATAAGAAGACGTATGCCTCCTATTTAATTATTTTAAATTATAATTAAAATTAAAACTTTAAATATTTATATAATATATTTATATTAAATTTATAATAAATATAATTATATCAATATTAAAAAAAATTAGAATATAATACAATAATAAAATATTATAGAGTATTACAATATTTTTAAAAATTATAATAAAACAATATTTATATAAATTAATAATAACAAAACCTAATCAATTATACTAAATTTTAATTATTTATTTTAATCAAATTTTAAAAATTATTTATATAACAATATAGTTGTATTCTACACAAATATTCAATATTTTTTAAATAAACTTCTCTTTAAAATAATTTTTTTAATTTTTTTTTACTATAAAACAAAAATACTTTTTAAAAGTTATATCGTAATGATATTTCTATAAATTATTAATAAATATATTTTAACATACTTCATTTTAATTTTTTTATTTTTTCATGTATTTATAATTATAACATAATTTTTTTATTAATGTTTAAATATTTAATATTAAAATATTTTTCAAAAATTATTTTAATATTCATAATTATTTAAATTTTGATATTTATATTTCAAAATTGTCTTATATAGAACTATTTCATAAATTCCATAAAAGAGCTAGTTGCAACATGTGTCAAAAGGCTTGAACATAAGTAACCATTTTAGCTAAAGTTTTTTTGACTTAAAATTGAGGATATGAGGGTGAGTTTTAATCCATATGCATGTTTCATGAAACCATTCTTTGTAGAATTTTTAGTGGAACCACACATTCAACCACTACCTCAGCTTTGTTCCCATGGCTCCATGTTTGACCCTCACAGGAATTGAACCTTGCTCAATGGTGAAAAACTCCTCATTATTCACCATTATATCTATGATGAAGTCAAAATTACCCATTATATATGATATAGAATTTTAGTAAAAGGAAAATTATGGGAAGTTTGTTTATTAACATGGAATTTAATATATGAATAAATCCTCATTGATATTGGTAATGCATTGGGATAGTTTGTGAAAATATCGGAAACAGGCAAGCTAGATACATCTCCTATGCTGAATATGCATGTATATGGACATCTTAGAACACTTCCCCGAGTCGGTGGCATCTACTACCAGATGAGTTAAGAAAATAGATGTTTGGCTATGAGCATATACCTTTTAGATGTCACCGAGTGCCAAAAATATGGCCACTTATATCGATATTTCTTTTGGTGGGCATGAATGAAAACTCAAAAGTGTCCCCAACTCAATACAAGGATGATTTTACTAGGGTTGAAAATAAACATTGAAACCTAAACATCATACGTATGAAAATAATTCAAAAAGGAAAGTAGTGGGAAAAAATGATACTAGGCTTTAGCTTCTTTGGAGACCAGGTAGCGAGCAAACAATCAACCTCTAGATGTCGAGATGAAGAGCAAAGTAGTTCTTAGCAGCCTCATATCTTCCATCATCGAAAGCGACTTTTAACCTTGAAGTTACAAAAGGTGTCTACCAATTTTCATTGTGGCTCCATGGGAGGATTTTTTTTCTATCTGTTTAGCTTTCCTATATTTACTACCTATTGTACTTCTTTGCATTTCTTGCCTACACCTATTTGCTTGGATTTGTGAATATTACATGCATGTTTTTCTTTAACTATGCTTACTCAATATGTTGACATGTTATTGGGTACTAAGTATTGAAATTGATTCAATGTAGGTTTGATTCTTCATTATAAACATTTCAACATGGGATAAATAACATTCAATTTTAATCATTTTTTAAACAATAATGTTATTTTTCAGTTCTTTTGCAAATTTGGTATTACACATCATAATGTATGTGTGCATAATCTCATTAGTTATACGTTATATTTGTTTTGTATTGTTTTTAGTTTAGGACATTGCAATGATATGTAAAATGACACTATATTTTGATGGTGTTTAAAAAACTTATTGCAATTGTTTGAACCATTACACCGGTGACCTTTTAAAAAAAGAAAAACAAAATAATAATGTCAAGATCGAAATCATAACTAATCCTATAAAATTTCCTCGAGATAATTTTGTATAAAATGTAAATAAGTAAATAATTCCACTAAATTTTCTCCATATACATTTTATATAATTATAGTGCTCAAAATTCATATAATAAACTTTTGGAATTATATTTTGAAAAAAAATTATATTTAAAATATTTAGAAATTTATACTTAAAAAAATATATTTTAATTTATAAATATTAAAAAACTAAAAAAATAAATTTTGAAATGAGAATGTAATCCTAAATGTAACCTTAACCCTTTCCTTCAAAGTTTTCCCTTATTATCACTAACTACAAATAAATTCAACCTATAGCATTATATAACTTCTTTTAAATTATAAAGGTTGTAGTATAGTCAGGTTGGTGAGAGACTCGTGTGCATTATATGAACGACGTAGTCTAATGAGTTGACGATTTCAACTTCGTTTTTTTGCCTCCGTCGCGAGGATTTATGAGTACCCGAAATAAAATAAAAATAAAAATAAAGAAAGAAGAAAGGACGCAAAAACCTAAAATTAAATTGTCGACTCATTAAACTATGCCTACATTTTGGCCTGGATTGTACTACCAGCCGCGTATGGCTGAATCCTTTAAAAAGCAATTTCTTTGTAGATGCAAAGCATATTCAACATTTCCAGCTCTCATCATTATACCACGTGACTCTTTATAATTCTTTTATCAAAAACACTGTTTAGTTGAGAAATTTTATGAGATTTTGGTTGACTATATCACAATGACTTGGTATCGAAATAGGAAGACAAGAAAACGTAGATAGTGAATGATGCACATCCGAAGTTTACACATTTGATAGAGCAGTTTTGTCTATTTAATTAGAATATCGCTATACCATATTTGTCCCATTTGTAAATTTTGCGAATTTCAAAAATGTTTTAAATTTTGTAGTCACACTAGTGTTTAGTTTAGAATTACAAAAATGTTTTTCTTGATGAGAATGATCATACTATACAAAGATAGGAATATTCAAAAATTAAATATTTTTAATTAGACACATGATGATTCTCTAAAGTTGCAACCAATTGTATTCTCGGTTTTCCTTCTTGGGAAGAACATAAATGGTACATTTATGACGTAAATGATAATAAATAATGTCAAATTTTAATATGAATCACAATATAGCGTCAAGTTCTATTGAGGTGAGATTGGGTGGAATCATGCAAATTCTACTATGTATCCTTCTAACACTCTAGTCGAAACCAAAAATCAATGGCCCTAGATATGGAGTTACTTATAGTATTTACTCTATGCAAAAATTTTAGCATCCAATTGTAAAGCGCTAGCGGGTTTTCGATCCTCTTCACTCAGCCTAGCATTTGAGCCACTCCCACAAGATGACAAGGAACTTTGTGAAGAAGATTTCATGGAAATAAGGAAACAAATATCTCTGCAACCAATCTTCTAGAGTAATATGTAAGTTTCTAGTTTGATCTACTATGAAATCATATTGTTTTTGGTCCAACCACCATTCAATTTATTCTCTAGTTGGCTTCCACGTCCTCTTTTCTACCACAGGCCTTCAAGTTTCGACAACGAAACCATTTGGTTGCACATGGGGGAAGTGACCCAAAGTTTGGGAATATGCCAACAAAACCTTCATAGAAACTAGAATTTTCAACGCTTGCCAGCAGATGAAGGTTCCCTCGAGGTATTCTAACGAGTTTGCAAAACATTTGATGGTTAAGCAAGGACATAAGGGAAACAAAGACAGTTTTGGATCAAGGTAACCCAACCGAAACAAGAAAAATTTCCATATGTCACATATAAATGCATTAGACCCAAAGACATTTAAAAACGCCTACTACATGCACTAAAGTATTCCAACCATTTACAACAAATGCTTGGTCACGCATAAGATAAGGTTTAGACAACAAAGTAAATGTACGACGGACATTCATCGCTTATGCATAATTAACTACGATGTAAAATAGTAAAAGAAAAGGCTCATTCATTATAGGGTGACACAATTATTTTCTAGCACATAAAAAGTATTTATACATATATTTGTTTGTAACCTTAGCATTAGATGGGCCAACGTCCACCTATATATTTAATCATTGATGACACGAAAAAAACATTTAAACAACATAAACTTAAATATGAGACAAACTCTGAATGGCTCATATTTATATTAAACATCGAGGAAGGAAAATGTACAATAGTTCCATATGATCGATAGTTACAACAAAAGATGTGATCATTCATATCATGCTACTAGCTAAAGTCATTCCAACATAGAGTAGAAATATCCACAAATTAACATCATGTCGAAAGCCTCGTTACATTGATCTCAATAGAACTAGTCAAAGAACAAGGAAAGTATCGAGATAACATTAATAGTGCAAAATATACGAGATTGAACTAGTCAAAGAACAAGGAAAGTATCAGATAACATTAACAGTGAAAAATAAAGTGGAGCCAAAATATCATCTACCACCGATCATTCAACTAAACAACATCCAACAAATTGGAATGGAACATTAACCACTTGAACCCTCAATCATCAACTATAGCCAGTAATATAGTGTTGGTCTTCCTTACTTGGTTTTAGGGAATCTCTAGAAAAATCACTTACTAGATCACTTGGTTGAGTTGTCCTCATACATGCAAAATCTCAATCGTCGTTGAACCATACCTAACTAAATCGCCACATTAACCCATATATAGCGACATGCATAACTTCGGATACTTTGTGGCCCGAAAAAATATTACAATTACTATGCGGTAATCTTAGACATTCATCACACCTTTGCGTATTTTGTGGGTATCTACATAACTTGTTGTATGTAGCGTTGGCCACCTTATGCATAATATCCCAATACTTAAGAAAAATAGATAAAATTTCAAAAAAAAAAAAACCCTATCTTCTTAATCCATCCACGAGATCTCCTTACTTACTTCGATATAAGGAATTAATGGTAAATATTTGCATTGAGAATAGTGGAAACCCTCCCTAAAGGTGATTAAATTACGCGAAATAGCTTCTCACTTATGAGTTTTCATACATGATATAATTTATCTCGGAATTGTATTTGATACATCACTACTTCATTGTTATAGTATGCAATCATGAACAAAAGCAATTGCATAGCGGTAATCCAGGTCAATATGAGGCTTGCTTTCTTACTTATGGTTTTAGATCTTTTACATCAAACAAAATTGATTTGCTTATCAATTTTAATATTTACATAATATATAATTTTTACATACATAGTTATTATTATATAATAAATTGCATGATTACTAAGATGTTGGAAAATATGAGCCTTCCCTCTATTCATATTATTTCCAAGCATAGATTTTCTCTATTCATACTAGCTCATGTGAGCAAGAAAGACCTTACTTTGGCGTGTCGTTCAAGAAAACATGTATTTACCTCAAGAAAATAAGCAACTAACACAAAGGGAAAAGCTATAATTATCTTGATTCTATTCATTACCATTTGACATATCCCTATTTGTGATAGAAGGTTGTCATTTAAAGTGAAAGATGTAAACAATGGTATGTGAATGAATAGAAAAGAGATTGTTACATTTAACGATCATTGGAAAATGAGCATAAGAAAAGTGCATAGAAAACATGGCTACCTCAAAAAATAAATAATCATTTAATTTAATTAAATATACTTCGAAACAATGATCTCTTAATTGAATTGCATCCCATCTAAATATAATGTGAGCATAATTTAACACAACGAGAAACTACCGAAATGACGAAAACGAAATGGTGTGTGTTGTTAGTTTAAGTTGGTGTTAGTCTTATTTTCTATGTAATTGTTGGTTATGCTAGTAATGATACATTGCGATTACTGGTTTATTTTTTGTGTTTTCACTCTGTCGATGTAAAACACTAGTGGTGTTTAGCATTGTCGATTGCACAACACTATCGATTTAACATTATTAGTGTCGTAGTTATTTGGGGTTTTACAATTGTGTCATGTTTGTGTGTCATATTTAGTTTTTTCTTATAGGCCATCTTGGCTAGAGGATAAAATTTCACACCAACAAATGCACGAACTAGGAACGACTTTCTATTGGGTGAAATATTTTCCAACAAATACACCGGTCGGAAAAACCTTGTCCCTCTCTTTAGTGAATTGGTAGCGACGATGGAGAGAAGCACGGGTGGGTGAAATTGTGGTATGAGGGAGTTTGTGGACTGTCCAACCTGCAACTTCAAGAAGAACGCAAAACTAGTAGTTTCTTGGTTATAAATTGTTTAACAAATTGTGTCAAGGGAGCTAAGTCCGGTCTAGAGTATGCAACACCAAAAGAGATATGGGGAAAGAGCATATGGGTTGTCTCCATTAAGAACCCCACTAGTGCAACTGCTTTGGTCTTGATAAAACGAGTTCACTCACCACAATTTAGATGCTCTAAAGTATTAGAAGGTGCAAAGATAAAGGAAAACTTCTATAGTTGAAGACCACGGCCATGAAATAAAGGTGGTCAACGGCACGAGAGAAAGTGATAGCATACGGAGAGAATCCAAGCAAATGCAACAAATACGAGTGGAAGAAGGGAGAGAAGTTGAGAGCTAATTGCATAATACGGTAAATAATGTAGAGTAGATAAGAAAAGAGTACATGGGGTCTTGCAAGAAGGAGGCTAGGATGCCCAAAAAAGGGAAAATTGCACGAAGAAGATGGCGAGTGTAGAGCATGGTAGAGGAGCGAGGCTGAGTTAAAAATTTAGAGGAGGATTTGGATTGTGCGGCGGTAGTGTAGCTAAACGTGGATGTATGCACATAACTAGCTTGAGACAAGTCGGGATTTGTCGGTATTTGGAGCACACGTGTTAATTAGAAGGTTTATTATGAAAATTTAATGTAAATGTAAAATGTACATGTGAAGTGACATTAGATGTAAATGAAAGAAGGAAAATGTGAAGTGATATGAAATGTAATGGCATGAAATTAAACAAAACTAAAATGTACATTCATGATGGAGGGAAAGTCATTTAAATATATTGTTGTGAAAATATTAAAATATTCCCTCGTGATATTAGGAGTTATGGATTATGTAGGGGTTTTTAGGAGCACATAAACGAGGATTTGGGTCTATCTTTTTGGTTCGAGAGTGTTGCATATAGTTTGATGGCTACGTGAGGAGAGTGTGAAGAGAGCACAACCTCAGAATGGAGGCTTGCATATTTAGTAAATTATTTTGATGTTAAAGTGAAGAATCTAGATTCATGTGTCGTATTGTTATTTACAACAATGTTTTATGTGTTGGAAGCTATGCTTGTGATTTAATTTCTGACTGTTGAGAATTTTATATAATTCATTTACTGATAGTGTTTTGTTTATCCCTAGTTATGTTTTTATGTGGAATTTATGCGAGGGAAGTTTTTTATGTCAAATTTATAGATAAGCATAACAACATTATGAGTTTATTTCCAGTTTTTTGTATTCTGCAATAACATATTTTAATGTACATTAATTTGGGAAATGTATTGTGCTAGTTTTGGTTGGTTGTGTCAAACCAGGAGGTAACTCCTCAAATCAGAATGTGTATTAGCTGAAGAATGTACATGCTCTTATAGATGGGAGGCGAGGCTATTGGGATTCATCTCCCAATGACTCTTGGCCTTCCTTATTTCCTAATATAAAATAATATACAAAAATACATATGCCTGCCATCCATAGGATTAGGTGTCGACATTCCCCCCTTTAATTCGAAGGGATGTTGGTAGTCAAGCACTTGATGCGAACTTTCAAACTTTTCTCTTCCGAAGTGCTTTGGTGAAGATGTCGACGGTTGCTCGGTTGTGGAACAATGATGTAGATGGATGGTTTTGGCACGAACATGATGTCGAATGAGATGGTACTTTGTATTGATGTGCTTTGTTCGATCATGGAACTTTGGGTTCTTGGCCAACTTTATTGCGAAGTGTTGTCGATCATGAGTGGAGTGGAATACATTTGTTTCATCTTGCAAATCTTCCGGGATTTTCGGGCACACAATTTCCTTTGTTGCTTCAGGCTATTTGCCACATATTAACCTCGGTCGTGGAATGCTTTGGAGTACATTTTGCGTATTGATCTCCGTAGGAGCCGGCCTCTTTGATCCAAGACTCATGGTGTAACCTTTGTAGTAGACACCTACATTTCTTTGTCGCCATCAAAGTACGGAATCGAGTATCCCGATCAAAAGTTTGAAGTCGCCTACGTGTATATTTGAGTCCAAAGTCTTGAGTCCCCTTCAAGTACCTTAGCACTCTTTTTGCGACGGTCAGACCAATGTCCTTCACAAGGTTTTTGCATGAACCTTGAGAGGATTCTTATAGCAAATGAAATGTCGAGTCTGGTGGTGGTCGGATAGATAAGACTTCCTACAAGTTGTCTATACTTAGTTGCATCCTCCAAATTCCTTCCCTTCAATAGATGTGAGCTTCAAGTTTTGTTCCATTGGAGTGCTTAAGGGTTTACGATCATCCGTACCAATTTGTTCAAGAGATATCCAATGTATTTCTTCGAAGAAATATGAATTTAGGATGTTGAATTACTTCAATACCCAAATAGTAATGAACATGACCCAAATCGATCATTTCAAAACCTTTCTTCAACTCTTTCTTCATGGATGCAATATAGCTCTCATTGTTTCCTGGTATCAAAAGATCATCTACATATACCACAAGATATACAATTGTTTTTCCAACTTTCTTAACAAAAAAGTTGCATCATCAAGATCAAAGTGTTTGAAATCAAGTTTCGGAAGATGCTCAAGTGTTCTCATACCAGGCCCTCGTGGTGCTTGCTTGAGGCCTCGAGATTTCACAGTTTGCAAACTTTGTGTTCTTGACCACTTTATCACAAATCATACATTTGGGATATAGAAACTTTCTCCTTTAGATCTCCATTCAAGAAGGTTGTTTTTACATCCATCGATGGACTTTCCATCCATTAAGGCTGCTAAGGCAAAGAGAGTCGGATGGTGGTCCATTCTTGTGGGAGCAAAAGTTTCTTCATAATCGACTCCTTCTTTACGTACGAATCCTTTTTCCACAAGCTCGAACTTGTGCTTGTCAAGTGAGCGTCACCTTTTGTACTTGTTCTTGTAGACCCACTTACGATAATTGGTTTCGTTCCCAAAGGTGGATCAACCGACTTCCAAGTGCCATTCTTTATCAAGGCATCATACTCATGCCGCATCGCTTCTTTCCATTCATCATGGCTTAGGCTTCTTTGAAGGAAGTTGGTTCACGATAAATGAATAAACTCAATTCCTGGAGTTATAAGCAATATCCATATCAACGGGGGAATTAGAATTATCTACATCACCTTCGATTTCTTAGGTGAACTTCTTGTTCTGTTTTCCAACCTCATCGGGATGAACATCCTCCGGTGTCTTTGTCGGCCATTTTGGAGGACCTTTACGAGATGACCCGAGTTTTGGTCACTTGGTCGAGTTGCGATTGATTCAAGATTCAATCTCCCAATTAAACGTCATCATCAATGTGTCATCGTGGTTGTTTCTTCATGTGGGGGAGAGAGTGCCAGGATATGATTCACGGTTTGATTCAATATTGGAATCCCCCCTTCCAAGGAGTGTGGAATCACATTATCAAATTCTTGGAAAGATTTTACATGTGAATGCAATCGGGCGATCAATTTGCCGCTCAACAACCTTGTCACTCTTGGAATATTCAAGAAATATGACATCTCTTGCTATCACAAACTTCTTATTTGCTTCATCATAGAGACGATATCCTTTGGAGGTATTGGAGTACCCCAAGAAGATACATTTTCTGCTTCTAGCACCAAGTTTGTTCCTTTGACCCTTGGGTATCAAGGCATAACGGGTGGACCCAAAGACCACCGAAATGCTGCAGAAGGAATGTGGCCATGCCACATTTCAAAAGGAGTTTTGTTTCTAATTGAACTTGAAGGACACCTATTCTTTATGCTTGACACAAGTTTGCATCAGCCCAAAACATCAATTTTACATTCTTGAAAAATAACATGGAGCGGACCATATTTAAAATGGTTTACATTTCATTCTTTGACTACTGCAGATCTTGTTGTGGATTATATGGCACAGTTTTTTGATGTTTGATTCCATGTTGAGGAAGATAATTTTCAAATTTGTTTGAAGTGTATTCTTTTCCATTATCGGTATGTAGAGAGCCAATATGTGTTTGTGCATCATTTTCAATCCATGCATGAAAATTCTTGAAAGTTTGAAAAGCATCGAGACTTATTCTTCGGTAAGTAAATCCAACACATTACGGTGTAGTCATCAGTAAATGTCATCATGTATTTGTTTCCATTTTGCGAAGCAATAGGCATAGGGCCACATAAATCTGAATGAACAAGTTCAAGTTTCCTATGTGCTCTTGAGTGTGAATCATGAAATGAGTTTGTTTGCTATGCTTTCCTAGAATACAAGCATCACATTCCTTAGGTTTTATAGAATTGTGAGTCCATCAACACCATTTTTCTTCAGCAGCGAAGATTTGTCATAATTTAAGTGCCCAAAATCTAGCATGCCATAAAAGACTTGATGGAAATGTACCTTCATCATGATGTGAGCCGAATGCAAAGTTTTGAGCATGAGCGAGATGAACCTTTCGGCTTCAGAGTCTCCCTTCTTCTATTCCCTCCATGACAAGTGAGTGATCTGATCTTGATGCGACCTTTGCCTGCCTTGCCATCAAACAAGTGGTAGTGTCCTTGCTGCCGGATTTCGATCGGGGACGGCAAGTTTCTCTTCAACTTCCGGGGAGGTATAGAACCTCATGTAGGATATGATCGGGAAAACATTGGAGTTTAAGCTTTGGCGGCACGAAACACGATGGCTTGAGTTTGGATTTATCTCACAAATATCTTGCTCCATCAACTTTGTCGGTGAATTCTTCAAAAAAATCTTTTCTAAATGTCATGTGACATGTTGCTCCTGAATCTAGCAACCAATCATCTCTCCATGAAGTAAATGAAACATCAAAATGGGTTTTGATTAATCCATTGTTACAATGTGCTAGAACGAATGAGAATTTGGGGTCCAATTTGGTTTACCTTTGTCTTTGTCATCAATTTTACCTCTTGTATTGATTTGTTTCTTTGCTTGAGCTTTAGATTGTACGCCCCCTTTTCTCTGAAGTTTCTTCTTCATCTTTTGCCTTCTCTTCCTCTGGATGGACACGAGCGTGTCTCTTTTCTCTCTGTGCCAGAAGTGACAGCCTCTTTAGAAGATGAAGGGACTTTCATCTTCTTTTTGAAGGAGGAGAGAAAAAAACTCTGTGGAAAATTTCTCTTGAAGGGAAGAAAACAAAAAAATCTTTGCGCGGAAAATGTCTTGAAAAAACTCTTTCTTTACTCAAATATCTTGAAAATTTTTAAAAGGACAGAAAACACTTTGCTAGAAATGTTGATTCTAAAAACACAAGCTCTTTGTTGGAAACTAATCTGCTCAAAAACTCTTGCTGAAGACTGAATTTAAAAAAATACTCTTTGCTATAAACTGAATTCTGCATAAAAAAAATATATAATTCTTTTTGTTTGGGAAAAAAATTTGTATGTGAAAATTCGATATGGAAGGGAGGGCGATATTGTGAAATGGTGGTGGGAGGGGGTAGGATATAAAAGGAGTGGAATGGTATTCAAAAGAGGGCGTAAATATGAGCGAGGGCCGGTATAAAGGAATAGGAAAAGCGTAATGATTATGGGAGGGCGGTCGGCTGCTTGTATTAAAGGTGGAGGCATTGTATAAAAAGTGAATGGCATATTAAATAGTGATTCGAACCAGTGCGTGGTATATTGTAAACAGCGTGGTATATTATATGAAGCGTGGTATTGGTATATTGTAAACAGCGCGTGGTATATTGTATGAAGCGTGGTATATTGGAAGGGGTGTGGTATTACGTGGTAGGGGCATGGTATTACGTGGTAGGGGCATGGAATGTGGTATTGAATATGGGGCGGAAATACCATGTATGAGAGCGGTTTTAAACAATGTAAAACACAACGCGTATTACATATCAATGAATTTGTTGTAATATATACACGCCAAAATGAGTATATAACATGGAGAAGCGAGATTGAATGGAGTATGTAGGCGGGTGGACGGCGTTGTAACTTATATAGGCGTGGTATAGTGGGCAATGGCGAGCGTTGTAACTTATGCGACGTTGTATATGTGTTATAATCGACCAAGCGGAATGAAACGTTGGAACAATGCCTATTGAAACAATGACCACACGAGCTTGTATTACATTCCACGGGTGGAGGCGGTATTACAAGGTGAAAGGCGGTGTTACATATATATATAGAGCGCAATGGTATTTCAAGGCTGCGTGGAGAGGGAGCTCCGGTCGATGCTTGGAAGGGGGGCGTTGTATGACGAACGTGACGGTGTATATATGGGGCGGTGTATGAATGGACGAGTGTATGAATGGAGCGTTGATATCATAAGATATCCTTGTATGGAGGATAGCGAGTGAGGGGTGAATAGGGAGTCGGGGTGAGGGAGAGGGAGGTGAGTGAATGGAGAGGAGAAGGCGGGTCTATGGAGAATGAGAGGCCAAAAGGGCGTTACATAAAGAAAATTTTGAAATTGAATGCGAGAAGACGAGTTGCGGGAGGCTATTGGAATTGCGGAGATGGCGAGCCTGCAATTTGCGAATGACGGAAACTGCGGTCTTCGGGAGGCTGCCGGAGGGCGGAGGCATAAATGTCGGTACTATATAGGGAAAAAAATGCGGAATAACGGTCTAGCAATTAAGAAGCGGCATAAAACTATTAAAAAATATTAGTGAGCAAAGGATAGGGAGTTACACCACGAGAGGCGAAATGCCAATAGTGGGGCTGGCTACGATACCATGTCAAACCGGGAGGTAACTCCTCAAATCGGGAATGTGTATTAGTTGAAGAATGTACATGCTCTTATAGATGGGAGGTGAGGCTATTGGGATTCATCTCCCAATGAATCTTGGCCTTCCTTATTTCCTAATATTAAATAATATAAAAAAATACATATGCACACCCATCCATAGGATTAGGTGTCAACAGGTTGTATGTAGATGTTGTCACTTACATTTATGTTGCAAAGAGTGGTGCTAGGAGGAATGTAATGTGTTGGGTACTCTGTTGTGTAATGGTGTGTGTTATTGGTTTAAGTTGTTATTAGTCTTATTTGTTGTGTAATTGTTGGTTATGCTAATGACGATACATTTTCTTGTGGTTTATTTTTTGTTTCTTCTATTGTTAGTGATGGCATTATCGGTGATAACATTGTCGGTGTGTGATACGTAGTTGATGCAATTTGTTTATGTTTTTGGCACTATCAAAGTAGCAGCTCGGTGTCATAGTTGTTTGGGGTTCTACGGTTGTGTTGTTAGTGTACGTAGTACGTGTTTAATTTTTCTTTTCTCTTGTTGGCCCTCCTAGCTAGAGGGTAATGGAATTTCACTAACAAATGTACCAACCAAGAACAAATTTTTGTGGAGTGAAATATTCACTAACAATGTATTAAAAAGTAATGGCACTTTTGGTTTTCCTACTATTGTTATTAAACTAAATAAATGTGATGCATGTATCCTTGGAAAGCATAACAAACGATATTTTCATTATTATACTTTTAGAGCATGTAGAAAACTTGGATTGATACACTCTGATCTATGTGTCCTTTTGCATGTTCCTTCGATAACGAAAATAAATATATGATTAATTTTATTGATAATTACACCAAAATGTGATGATTTTACTTGTGAAAAATAAATATAAAGCTTTAAAAATTTCAAAATTTTCAATATATTGATTGAAAATGGAGCACAATCATATATTAACTCTTCATATAGATAATAGAAGATAATACACCTAGAATGAATTTGAAATCGATTGTTTTCAATATGGGATACAACATCAAACCATGGTTTGATACAATCACGAACAAAATGGTGTAGTTGAAAGAGTGAATAGGATTGCCCAGACATGGTTTTCTCAATGGTCTTTTCAAAAATGTAAAATTGATGTTTTGGGTTGAAGCGAGTTCTATGTGTGGTGTTTGTGAATAAAATATATCCATCTCATACTCTTACAAATAAAGACTCCTTATGAAATGTAGTATGGTCACATTTTTTTGGTAAGGCATCCCAAGGTCTTTGGTCTACCTACTATGCCTTGATTCCCCGGGGAAGAAAGAAGCAAGGTTGATGAAAGGAGTCAAAACATGCATATTCTCTGTGTGTTCAAACACCACGAAGACATATCATCTTTAGGATGAGATAAACGAAAATTTTTTCTTTCTAAAATTGTATTTTTCTTGAATTTTTCCAAATTAAGAACATTTTGGCTTGATAACTTATCTTTCAAAAAAGTCATCCATACAAAAACATATCAAAAATTTGGTAGCTATATATGTATTTGACCATTATCGTATATATATTCTTCTCTCTTTCTTGTCTCTCTTTATTATCCTGCTAAACTTGATTACTTCATCACTATTCATTCATCGTATTAATTATGTAAATACTTTGTCATCCTCTTGATTTATTCCACTATATTCATTTATATAAAATATTAAAATAAAATAATTTTAATTTACTATTTTTTTGTTTTGTTTTACTATACTATATATATTCAACTTTATATAACTTTTTAAATGTTAAACATATTAGATATATATATATATATATATATATATATATATATATATATTATACAATGTTTAAGTAAAACTAACATAACTATATATTAATTGTCATATGTCATGCAAAAGAACCTTTTAGAGTTCTGTAATATATATATTTTTAAAAGTATATGTTTTCTTATAAGATTTGTGGAAAAAAAGATTAAAATATTTTATAATTATGGAAAATAATTTACGATATGTTATAATTATAAGATTATGGGAAAAAAATTTACAAGATTTTATAATTATGGGAAAAAAATTACAAGATTTAATAATTATAATTATATTAATGATGATTATATTAATTTTTAAAAATATTGTAGAAATGATGTCTAGTAATATTGGTGTGAATTCAAATATATGTTGTAAAACATATGGATCCAAGTGACTCAAATCAAATTGTTGTTTCTTCCCCTTAACATAAAGAATGTTGTCGAAAGATGAGCATCCATCCTACTGGAGCGTTGTGTGTTCCCTTTAACATAAATAAAGTTGTCGAGAGATGAGCATCCATCACACTGGAGTGCGTTAAAGCAAAAGGGAACTATATATTTCTTCGCATTTCTTTTATAGTTGATCCTATTCCATTTTTATTTTAATTATATTTATTATTTTAATTAGTTGTATTTTTATTTTAAAAAAATATTCTATAAAGGGATGTTCCTCATTTTCGTGTATAAATATGAAGAGGTGGGTTCCCCGTGATACGGCTTATGTAAAATTAATGAATTGTTTGACTGATGGATGTTATTGTTGTGTAACCAGCTCCAAAAATACAAGAAAAGAGATATCAACACCTTAGAAATAAGCCACTTCGAGGGGGCAACCTCCAATACATTACATAAATGAACAATTCTTGGATGATACAATTTACAAAACCTCCTTTCTATATATAGGAGTCCATGGGGCCATAATGTAATCCTAGTGGGGCCACATTGTAATCCTAGCTGACCTAACAATAATAATTTAAGGGCACAAAAGTAACAATATGGGGGTTATAAGGGTACAATAATAACAATAAGGGGGTTACACTAACAACAATAAGGGACTATACTAGTAATATAGGGACCTAACATGCCCCTCTCCTTCAAAAAAGTGTTGTCCTCAACGCTTGAGTAGCTCTGGGTGCTTCTGTATAAAATTCTCATCCTCCCATGTAGAATCTTCAGTGGGTAAGTTCTTCCACTTGATGAGTTACTCTGAAATTGATCGATTCCGTAGTTGTCGAGTTCTTGTTTCCATGACCGCTTCTGGTTCCAATATGATTTTTCCTTCCTCATCAAGTTCTGGCAATATTGTTTGAACTCGAAGATTTTCTCCTATAACCTTCTTTAAGCATGAAACATGGAAAACTGGATGTACTCGCGAAGAAGCAGGAAGCTCCAATTTGTATGCCATAGTACCAATCTTTTGCAACACCTTGTAAGGACCATAGTACTTTTGCGATAATTTATTATCCTTCTTAGCTTGCTTGAGGGACATTTGTTTGTATGGTTGTAGCCGTAAAAATACCCAATCTCCTACATCAAAACTTCTCTCGCTGCGATGTTGATCTGCCTGTTGTTTCTTTCGATTTTGTGCCAAATTCCGGTTATCCTTTAAGAGTTGGAGAACTTCTTGTTGATGCTCGATGTGATCTTCCACTACTTGAACCTTTGAATTTTCCCTTAAAGATGATGTGATGGATGGTGGATGATATCCATAAAGTTCCATAAACGGGGTCATTTTTGCTGCAATATGGAAGGAAGTGTTATACCACCATTCAGCGAGAGGTAACCACTTGACCCATTCTGTTTGTTTATCAGATACAAAACAACGAAGATACCCATCCAAAAAATTATTTACTATCTCAGTTTGACCATCAGATTGAGGATGATAAGATGAGCTATGAGCTAATTGAGTACCCAAACAAGAAAATAACTCCATCCAAAAATTTCCAGTAAAAATGGGATCTCTGTCGCTTACAATAACCCTTGGGCTTCCATGTAGCTTTTGAATTGTGTCCATAAATGTAGTAGCAACTGTAATTGCTTTAAATGGATGAGATAATGCACAAAAGTGTGCATAATTGGTAATTCTATCAACTACCACCATGATGACACTCTTTCCTTCAGACCTAGGTAAACCTATGATAAAATCCATTGAAATCTCCTCCCAACATTCACTTGGAATGGATAAAGGTTGTAGAAGTCGGGGGGTCTTAATTGTCTCAACTTTATTCTGCTCGCAAACCAAACATTCCGCCACAAAATTTTGAATATCAGATTTAAGGCCATCCCAAAAAAAATCTTTCTTCACCCTGTGGTAAGTTTTTAAAAATCCTGAGTGTCCTCCTAAAACAGAAGTGTGTAATTGCAAAAGAATCTTTTGTTTTAGTTGGGAATTCTTACAAAGATATAAGCAATCTTTGTACCATAAGGAATCATTTTTCCAACTAAATGTATAAGATGTACTAGGATCTTGCTGCAACTTTTTAATGAGTGTCCATACATCTTTGTCCTTCTTCCATTCATCTCTTGCTTCAGTTATCAAATCTGGTTGGATAATAGAAATGGCACAAAGCAATGCTTCCACCTCTTCATTCTTTCTTGAGAGTGCATCTGCAACAACATTATGCTTTCCTTTTTTGTAGATTATTTCAAAGTCATAACCCAACTTCTTTGTGACCTATTTTTGTTGCTCTTTTGAAGATAATATTTGTTGCAAAAAGTGTTTAATACTATCATGATCATTTTTTACCTTGAAGTGTCTTCCCATTAGGTAAGTTCGCCATTTCTTTAGTGCATGCAGTATTGCTAACATTTCCTTCTCATAAATAGGTTTCTGTAAATACTTTCGTTTGATTGGACGACTTTCAAAAGCAATGGGTCTTCCTTCCTGCATTAAAACTGCACCAATTCCATTTCCTGAGGCATCACATTCCACAATAAAGGTTTTTGTGAAGTCCGGTGTAGCTAAGACCGGTGCTAGGCACATTGCCTCTTTAAGACGTTCAAAGGCCTTAGTTGCTTCAGGAGTCCATGAAAATGCATCTTTCTTCAATAATGTTGTTAGAGGTGCTGCTATTCTCCCATAATTCTAACAAACTTGCGATAATACCCTGTTAACTCGAGAAATCCTCGCAACTGCTTTATGGTTGTGGGGACTTTCCATTCCTTAATGGCTTTAATTTTGTTAGGGTCTACTTTAACACCCTCGTGAGATACAATATGACCCAGATATTCCACCTCTTATACTCCAAAGAAACATTTGGATGTTTTTGCATATAATTTTTTCTCCTGTAATAGTTTGAGCACCCTGTCAACATGTTCAACATGATCCTTCCAAGACCTGTTGTAGATTAGTATATCATCAAAAAATACTAGCACAAATTTTCTAAGGAAGGGTTTGAAAATGGAATTCATCAACCCTTGAAATGTAGAAGGTGCATTGGTAAGGCCAAAAGTCATGACCAAAAATTCATAATGACCCTCATGAGTTTGAAATGTTGTTTTTGGAATATCTTCAGTCTTCATTCTAATTTGATGATATCATGAATGAAGATCCAACTTGGTAAAATAAATTGCTCCATGTAATTCATCCAATAATTCATCAATCACAAGAATGGGAAATTTATCTTTAATGGTGAGCTTATTGAGCTCCCTATAATCCGGACACATGCGCCATGATCCATCCTTCTTGTGTACCAATACTATAGGAGCAAAGAAAGAACTTTGACTAGGTTGAATTATACCCGCCTCTAACATTTCTGCAATCATACGTTCAATTTCTCTCTTTTGGACATAAGGGTATATATAAGGCCTGATGTTTGGAGGAACATTTCCTGGAATCAAATGAATAGCATGATCATGATCATGAATAGGTGGGAGTCCTTTGGAAGTTTCAAACACCTTGGAATGATTGTCCAAGACTTGTTGGAGATCTGCAGAAATAGATGATTTTGATGTTGGAACTTCTAGTGAGCATAATTGTGCAATTACGCCTCGCTGTTCTTTCTTTAGAAGCTTTGTCATGACATTAGAGCTTATTATCCTTCCTGGCTTCCCCGCAATACCCCGTAATTCAACTTCCTTTTCTTCTGAAAAAAATTTCAAGAAAAGTTCTTGAAAATTAAAAGCTACCGTCCCCAAAGATTGTAACCATTGTACTCCTAGTACAACATCAGCACCTCCCATAGGAATGGAAAGCATTGGACTAGTCAATACATATTCCCCCATGGTTAGCTTAATATTATGGCATTTTCCAGAGCAATTTATAGTTCCTCCATTGCAACCATCACTTGACATTCTGGTGCTGGGTATAGGAAACAATTTAATTCCTTGGCTACCTTACAATGAATAAAATTATGGGTGCTACCTGAATCAATCAACACTATTACCTTTTTCTTCTTGATATGTCCTTCTATCTTGAGAGTTTGAGGAGTGGTAATTCCTGCTAGTGCATTACACGATATGGTCGGATTCATTTCTTCCTCGTCTAGGGATGGTTCCTGGTGTATATCCTCTTCTTGTTCATTTTCTTCTTCCTCTTCACAATCTATGTAAAATAATTTCTTATCAGCACACTTATGACCTTTAGTGTATTTGCTATCACAACTATAGCAAAGCCCTTTTGCTCCTTTTTCTTCCAATTTTTGTGGTGTCAACCTTGTAGGTTGTGGAAATCTAGGCGTAGCAACACTTCCTTCTTTATAGAATTGAGTGGTAGGCTTCCTTGTCGCCATAATTTTACATTCAAATTTTCTTGCCAACCTAAATGCCTTCTCCAATGAATCAGGTTCCAGAACGCGAACTTCATGTTGGATGTTATCCTTTAAAGTGCCTATGAAGAGATCAATCCTGTGTTCCTCTGGAATATCAGTTACCCTTATATTAAATTTTGGAAGTCCTCAATGTGCTGCCCCACTAAACCCTTTTGTTTGACATTTATCAATTGGCTAAAGAAGGTGTTGCTCTTTGTATCCTCATAATGTGCTATCATTTCTTTCATGTCGTCCATCTTAGCTTCCATGCTAGCTTCCATGCCATCCATCTTAGCTTCCACGCCTTTCTTCAAACCATCCATCTTCGCTTCCACACCTTTCTTCAAAATTTCCATTTCATTTTTTCTTGCTCTTTGCGAGAGTGAAATTTGGTGCACTTGCTCTTGTAATTTTGATAGATCATGTTGCAATTCTTCATCTTCATGAGTCATAGTAGAGCCTTCTGAAGGCTTAATGGGTGTTGAATTATTTTTATGGGGCATCTTTTAGAACCCAATACTAATATCTACTCTACAAAATTCCCTTGGAATCAATTCAAATTGATTCTTCAAACAAGACTTATGCAATTCGGAAAAAAATACACACCTTTTTCTTTCTTTTGAGGAGCTCGATATTGAAATTGGATTATATCTATTATTGCAGATCCTAAATATTTGAATTTCAGCCCCGACGTAGCCCTCTGAATTCTCTTTCGAATGCCATAGGTCTAACTTGATTTGGATTCTCCAAGGCAAATTTGTGTCCAATCTCCCACAATGACCTAATTATGGACTGGTTCAGTAAATCGAACTTGTATGACTTGCCACGTGTCACTGTTTCATCCTTAGGCTCTGAAATTTATAGCCAAGAAACTAGCGTCCGTGTACTTGTGATGAAATTTGGGAGCCTAAAAAAGCACTACCTTCCACAGATCATATCTCTGAAAATATTGCGAACCAAGCTCTAAAATTTTTTGACGCGTTTCCTCGGGATTTCAGCTTCGCGCCCTAAAACTTTCAGATTTTGGAACTTTGTAGAAAAAAATTTATAGAGAAAATTCCACGATGACCTGTTTAGAGTAGCGAAACCCTAGAATCCAAAGCTATGATACCAAATGTTGTGTAACCAGCTCCAAAAATAGAAGAAAAGAGATATCAACACCTTATAAATAAGCCACTTCGAGGGGGTAACCTACAATACATTACATAAATGAACAATTCTTGGATGATACAATTTACAAAACCTCCTTTCTATATATAGGAGTCCATGGGGCCATAATGTAATCCTAGTGGGGCCACAATGTAATCCTAGCCGACCTAACAATAATAATTTAAGGGCACAAAAATAACAATATGGGGGTTACAAGGGTACAATAATAACAATAAGGGGGTTACACTAACAACAATAAGGGACTATACTAGTAACATAGGGACCTAACAGTTATATAACTTATAACTAATGGAGAAATGTAGATTATTCTAGAGTGTATTATTATTAGATGTTTGTCGAGATTGTGGCATCTTAGGCAATTTGTGAGATTTATTTAGGATTCAGATCTTATTTCTTAGGAATTTTTTTAAACTACTCAAAAAACTTGTAAGAATATATATATATACAGAATTTATTTTTGGTGAAGTAAAGTGCCATGAGAAAGAACTCTCAGGTTCAGTTAGCCTCACCTGAGAGCTGACCATTTTCGTCATAGTTTATCCATCCTTACTTTTAAATTGGTATCAAAGATTCAAGCGGGGGCTGAGTTTGATGTGTGTGTAATCATTTTTTGGAGATGAATTTCAATTTGTTTGATCATGAATCTGAGGTGGATGATTTTTTTTGTGCCATCATTGGAGCAGACTTTATGGTGATCTTCCCAAGACGATTGGACCTCGATTAGAATTTAAGGTGAGGAGCTAGATGATGGGAATCCAATTATTGGATTTGTGTCTTATGCAAGGGATATTTGTTGGTGTGTTGTGTTTTTTGATATATTGAATTGTTACTTGTGGAATATTGTGGAAAATTGCATAGCAGTGGAGCCTGGAATTGTTGCATGCATAGAAATCGCATTTGGGAACACTTTGCTGCCAACATCACATAATGTTAAGGCTCACAAGGAAAGTCTCAATCGATTGGTTTTGCGATTGTTGTTTCTTGTGGTTAGAGGTGTCAAAGAAGCCATTAAGCTGACTAGTGTGTGTGTTGGGTGAAAGCAGCTGGTGAGGCAAATTTTGTATGGCTTGTCTTGGATTTGTTAGAGAGGAAGAGCCATTGATTGACCAAATTTTTAATTTGGTCGTTGTATATTTTTGTGGCGAGAGTGGAGCTCCAGATCTGAAGCTGGAGTGTGGGAGCATAGACGACAAGAGATTCGTGCTTTGTGATTTCGGAAGAGTTGTTTGATCTAGAGTTTTCATTGTTTATCATGTATAGGCACTGCATGCGGTGGATATGTCATAGTTTGTGCTGTTAAATTCATTCCAAAGGCCAATTAGAGGTGAGCTGGTTGTTGGATAGTGTTGTCTATATGCTTCAAATCCAGATCATTTGACTTGTGAGCTAGTGATGTGGCTTGTGAGCAGGCACTCTCAGTTTGGGCTAGCCTCACCCGAGAGCTGACCATTTCTTTCAGAGTTTGTCCATCCTTAATTTTAAATATATACGTGGATGGTTATAGTAAGGAGTAGGACCAATTTCTCGAGTTTTTATTCCACCAACACTGTAAATGACAACATTTTCTCTCACCACATTTACATTTTGCTAACAAATTCTACTCTGTGTAAGTAGTTAGTTACAGATAATCCAAAGCTCCCACCCAGGTTTGGAATTTGACGAGAAAAATTCCCATCGAGAGGTATTTTTTGCATCAAATAAATATAAAAACTTACATTACCATTTATTGGGATGTGTCTTGACATTTAAAAAACATATTTTTGATGTTTTTTTTTTCCAAAATGTTATTAATATCCTATAGGCATGTTCCATCTAGACCAGGGCCTATCAGTCACTATGCATGCTACCCTACTTAGGTTCAAATTCAAGCTCGACTCCAACACGCTCCACTGCTCTAACTTTCCCACACTCCAACTATGAACTTTCTAATGTAGTTGATGACATCCACCAATACACATTCAATGCCATGATCTCGATGTCGAAGAGTTCAAATTTAGCAGTCACCCGCACACATTTTTGAATAATTAAAAATCTTAATTTTCCAAAACTATGTTTCTTTAGATTGAGAATTACAACATGGGTTGGGTAACCTAGAAAATTTGGAATCACTTATTTTTACAGAGAGTAGTATGCATGGAAATTTTCCAATGGAAAGAGGGAACTTAACCAAACTAAGAAAGATTTTCCTATTCCAGAAACTATTCTACGGCATGATACTTCCTTCTTTAGGGCATCTGTGGGAACCATTAATAATGGATTTGAGTTTTAATGCGTTATAGGGACCAATTCCAACATCTTTTTTGAGTATGAATTATCTAGTAAAAAAGGATTTGAGTGACAATGGATCACAAGAGGTGATTCCTAGGATTTTAGGGATATTAAAATTCGTTAAATTTTTGGATTTAAGGAACAATCAGCTTCATGGAAACCTTTTAGGTTCCTTAACAGAGATAAATAATTTTCAGGAGATTTACCTCAGTAATAATCCCCTAGGAGTATCGAATGATTCTCTGCAGTAGGGAAATTTGCAATCCTTGATCAGTTTGGATCTTTCATCCTCAGATTATATTGGAAACATTCTAGAATAATTTGGGGAATTGAATATGCTTGGGTACCTTGCTTGAATGACAATAATCTCATTGGGAACTATATTGTGTCTATTTGTCTCTCTAGGCAGTTGAGGTTACCAAAAAAAATAATGGGGTGAGGGCTAGCATCACTAGCAATGGTAGAATATGAGGAAACCAAGGTACCATAATCTTCATAGTTTTCCATTAAGAGATGGAAAAGGAAATACATCGAAGAAAATGAAATCATTTGGTCAAAATCCTTCAACCTTGATGATGACCATGACCATCTAAAAACCTCAAGGGAAAAGAAGAAGAAGATTGCTAATTGGAAGTTGGAGTGCTATTTGGAAAATCTGTCCATGAAAAATGGAACTTTACTCGGTAGGAGAATAATAGACCAACAACAGAATTGTAAAAATAGAATTATGCTAATGGTCTTAGAGGTTACTCTTCCAAATACTAATGAGAAAAATAGAAGGAAATCATAGATGGAGAAATAAGTTATTATTATTTATTCCACTATTATGGATTTTGTCCGCTATGATGATCTTCTTCTACTTGGAATTGTTAACCCTACTCAACTTGTTGCCTCGATGGGATTACATTGGATTGGAGTGGATTCTAATGGATGATTTAGATAAAAATTTCAATTAAATTTTGACATGGGTTGTGTAGAGGCTATTGTGCCATGATATGGCTCATGAATTGTTTTAGGTTGTAGAAAATGTAAATGTAATAATTTATCGTTTTATTATTGAAAATAAATATTTGGGATTCACATGGAGTCTTGTTATGCAACCAAATCACAAAACAAAAGAAAATATAGATCAACGACTTAAAAATTGTCCTCTTCGAGGGGGAAACCTCCTTTACATTACATAAATGAACAATTCTTGGATGATACAAATGATAAGACCTCCTTGGTATATGTAGGAGTCTAAGGGGTCACAATATAATAAGAGCATACATAACAATAATAATGTAAGGGAAAAACAATAGTAATAGTGGGCTTCTATGGGGCACAACAATAACAACGTGGGGGATACATGGGCACAAAAATAACAATAGGGGGGCTACACTAACAATAATAATAAGGGGGATACACTAGTATTAAAGAGACCTAACATGCCCCTCTCCTTCAAAAAATTGTTTTCCTCAATACTTAAGTAGTTCTCAATGCTTTTGTATAAAATTCTCATCCTCCCACATCGAATCTTCAATGGGTAAGTTCGTCCACTTAATGAGATACTCTGAAATCTATTGATTTCATAGGTGTCACGTTCTTGTATCTGTGACTACTTCAGGATCTTATATGATTTTTCCTTCTTTATCAAGTTCTGGAAACAATTTTTGAACTTGAAGCTTCTCATTAATAACCTTATTTAAGCATGAAACATGGAAAGTTGGGTGTACTCAGGAATATGCAGGAAAATCTAATTTGTATGTCATAGTACCAATATTCTCAAACACCTTGTAAGGACAATAGTACTTGGGTGATAATTTATTATTCTTCTTTGCTTGCTTGAGGGACATTTGTTGGTATGGTTGTAGCCGTAAAAATACCCAATTGCCTACATCAAAACTTCTTTCACTACGATGTGTATCTTCTTATTGTTTCACTTGATTTCGCACCAGAGTGAGGTTATCCTTTGAGAGTTGGATAACTTGTTGTTGATACTCGATGTTATCTTCCACCGATTAAACCTCAGGAAAAAATGGGAAAATATGCATAACTTTCTCTTTGAGCATCAGATTGGAATTTCATAAAAAGTGATTGAAAGTGCAAGGACTGTATTTTTTCTTGTATCACTTTCAAGGTCAAAGGGTGAAACAATAACACTTGGAATTCCATACAAGTTTTCTCTACTAAATGAGTATATAATTAGGCCATCATGGGAGATTGGGCATACCTCTTTCTTGAAGAATCCAATCGAAAGTAGAATGAGAGGGATACCATAGGAAAAAATTTCAAATCTTGGAGATCTAAAATTACAGAGATATAATAGTTTCAATATCAAGCTTTGATTCCAAATTTTATGCAAATAACTCACAAAATAGAAAAAAAGATAGATCAACGACTTAAAAATTGTCCTCTTCGAGGGGGAAACATCCTTTACATGATAATAACTCCTTGATATATATAGGAGTCTAAGGGGTCACAATATAATCAGATTTTGCACAACAATAATAATGTAAGGGCACAAAAATAAAAATAGTGGGCTTCTATGGGGCACAAAATTTTAAAAAAAAACATGGGGGATACATGGGCACAACAATAGCAATAGGGAGCTACACTAACAATAAAAATAAGGGGGATATACTAGTATGAAAGGGACCTAACATATCCCTATCCTTCAAAAAAGTGTTCCCCTCAATGTTTGAGTAGTTCTAGATGCTTCTGTATAAAATTTTCATCCTCCCAAGTGGAATCTTCAACGAGTAAGTTTTTCCAATTAATGAGATACTCTGAAATTAATCGATTTTGTAGCCATCGGGTTCCTGTTTCTATGTTTTCTTCAGGCTCAAATATGATTTTTCCTTCTTCGTCAAGTTCTGGAAACACTATTTGAACTAGGAGCTTGTCATTGATAACCTTCTTTAAGCATGAAACATTCAAAACTGGGTGTATTCAGGAAGATGCAGGAAACTCAAATTTGTATGCCATAGTACCAATATTTTGCAACACCTTGTAAGGACCATAGTACTTAGGTGATACTTTATTATCCTTCTTAGCTTGATTGAGGGACATTTTTTTGTATGGTTGTAGCCGTAAAAATACCGAGCCGCCTACATCAAAACTTCTTTCACTATGATGTTGATCTACCTACTTTTCATTGGATTTTGCACTAGAGTGAGGTTATCTTTTAAGAGTTGGAGAACTTGTTTTTTATGCTCAATGTTATCTTCCACTGCTTGAACCTCAGCAAAAATGAGAAAATCGACATAACTTTCTATCTAAATATTGGATTTGAATTTCATAAGAAGTGACTGAAAGTGCACAGACTATAGTTTTTTGTGTATCATTTTCAGCATCGAAGGGCGAAACAATAACACATGGAGTTCTGTACAAATTTCATTTACTAAACGATTCTATAGTTAGTTCATTGTTGGAGATTGGGCATACTACTTTCTTGAAAAATTCAATCTTGGTATGACTTCAGGGGTTGGAAAGCAGACTCATGTGGATACCATAGGACAAAATTTCAACCTTGGACATCCGAAATTATAGGGATAGAACAGTTACAATATCAAACTCTAATTCCAAATGTTATGCAACCAACTCACAAAATAGAAGAAAATATAGATCAATGACTTAAAAATTGTCCTCTTTGAGGGGGAAACCTCCTTTACATTACATAAATGAATAATTATTGGATGATACAAATGATAATACCTCCTTCGTATATATAGAAGTCTAAGGGGTCACAATATAGTCAGAGCCTACATAACAATAATAATGTAAGGGCACAAAAAATAACAACATAGGGGATACATGGGCACAACAATCATAATAGGGGGCTACACTAACAATAAAAATAAGGGGGATACACTAGTATTAAAGGGATCTAACATGCCCCTCACCTTTGTCCTCAATGCTTGAGTAGTTCTAGATGCTTCTGTATAAAATTATCATCCTCCCATGTGAAATCTTCATTGGGTAAGTTTTTCCACTTAATGAGATACTCTGAAATTAATTGATTTTGTAGCCATCGGGTTCTTATTTCTATGTCTGCTTCAACCTCAAATATTATTTTTCCTTCTTCGTCAAATTCTGGCAACACTGTTAGAACTGGGAGCTTGTCACTGATAACCTTCCATAAGCATAAAACATTCAAAACTGGGTGCATTCTAGAAGATGCAGGAAACTCTAATTTGTATGCCATAGTACCAATATTTTTCAACAACTTGTAAGGACCATAGTACTTGGGTGTTAGTTTATTATCCTTCTTAGCTTGCTTGAGGGACATTTTTTTATATGGTTGTAGCCATAAAAATACCTAGCCGCCTACATCAAAAATTATTTCACTATGATGGTGATTTTCCTATTGTTTCATTAGATTTTTCACTAGAGTGAGGTTATCCTTTAAGAGTTGGAGAACTTCTTTTTGATGCTCATTGTTATCTTCCATTGCTTGAACCTCAGCAAAAATGGGAAAATCGACAGAAATTTCTCTCTGAACATTGAATTTGAATTTCATAAAAATTCATTGAAAGTGCACAGACTATAGTTTTTTGTGTATCATTTTCAGTATTGAAGGGTGAAACAGTAACACATGGAGTTCTGTACAAATTTGATTTACTGAAATATTCTATAATCAAGTCATTGTGGGAGATTGGCCATACCACTTTCTTGAAAAATCCAATCTCGGTCTGACTTATGGGGTTGGAAAGTAAACTCAGATGGATACAATAGGACGAAATTTTAACCTTGGAGATTCGAAATTATAGAGATACAACAGTTTCAATATCGAGCTCTGATTCCAAATGTTATGCAACCAGCTCACAAAATAGAAAAAAAGATAGATCAACGACTTAAACATTGTCCTCTTCGAGGGGGAAACCTCCTTTACATTACATAAATGAACAATTCTTGGATGATACAAATGATAATACCTCCTTGGTATATATAGGAGTCTAAGGGGTCACAATATAATCAAAGCCTACATAACAATAATAATCTAAGGGCACAAGAATAACAATAGTGGGCTTCTATAGTGCACAAAAATAACAACATGGGGGATACATGGGCACAACAATAACAATAAGGGGCTACACTAATAATGAAAATAAGGTGGATACACTAGTATTAAAGGGACCTAACAAGTCTATTCGAGTCTGTCAATGTGGACAACCCTTTACTTTTATTTAATGGGAATGGAGATGGATGGATGGATGTAGAGTATACTGATAAATAGTGTGTTTTTTGTTTGCGCTAAAAAAATAATATTACAACAAAATTTCCTTCAAATCTGGAAAACTTACCAAATGTTTGATCCTTTTTATTAAACAACAACAATTTGTCTCGTCATTTGAAATTTCCATCAAAGTTTTATGAAAGAATGGAAATGTACCTAGCAGTGTGGGATAGTCCAAGGCTTTTTCATGTTACAAAAAATCATAACTTTGTTCCAAATGGGGTAAATTTGTATTCTATAATGGTAAGAGATAGAAAATTTCACGACACATCAATGAATTCTATAGTTGGATATAGTGCAAGAAGTTGTAATTTAAGATCCTTTGATATATCATTTTCTTCTTCAGTGCTGTTAGGGTCTTATAAATTATAGGATATCGAGGTGATTGAGTATTTTATATTTGAAATTGCATATTGTACATCAATTTCAATATTCAAATTATTTCCAAAAAAAAAAATTAGGGTATGTTGAAAAAAGAAATTAAAACAAGGAAAAAAAGATAAAAGAAAAATGTTTAAAAGAATGAAAGAAAATAAAACCCCATAAAAGAATAATACTGAAAATGCTGCAAGTCAAAATGCCACTATTGATAAGTTATTTTGTTCAATTCATACAATCTAAGCATGATTGAACAAGTTTAAATTTCTGTTGAATAGGATAGTGAATAAAGATTTACCAAATAGTTTAATCTTGGTAAATCAGTAGCTAGGTAGAAATGAAATTGATTCAACAATGTAATCTAAATCAATAGGTGAAATAAGTGTAGAGTAGGATAGAATTTCATGAGAAATGTGATCTGGGTCTGCTAGCTCAAATGCACCCTGCAAAAGAAAAGAAGAAAAATGTTAGTTTAGAAGAAAAGAGTAGGTAGAAAGAAAAAGGCGACTTTGGAAAAAGGCATGAAATTTTATCCTAAGTTACATTTCAAAGACATTTCATATGCTAGAGGACAAAAAAGGGATAATATTTTTATCCTAAGTTTAAAGATTCGATCCATTAAAAGGTTTTTGTGTATTATTTCCCATTTCCCTAATTTTTCACCCATTCATACCATCCCTTTCATATTTTATTTCGTTTCCCAACCCCACCATTCATTGCGTCACATATTTTATCTCATTTCCCGACCCCAACATTTATCTTGTCACGTTATATTAAACCCCACCACCTTTTCCCCTCATCTTAACCCATATCTTTTAATTTGATGGCTAATATCGCTTTTCGCCTGACCAACACCATCCGGACTTTACCGTCAGGGGGTGGGGGTCTGAAATGGGCGATATTAGAACATGAACCCACCATGATATATCGAGCACTAGTGAGTTCGCACCCCCCCCCCCCAAACCGAAAATCTCTTACTGCGCGCTGCCCCCTATGAAAGTGATCTTCTCCAACAACCAAAACCATCCTCGTGACCATTATGTCTCTGCCTATCCCATTGCACCACCTCATCCACCATTTCTCCTGCCAATCACCTCCTCTCCTGCTCAAATCAAACCGTTAAGTAATTAAATTACTTAACCGTTAACCAACAGACCTGCACCATGAACAATGGAAGCCCAGGGAAAACATAAACTACCTTCTCCCGCCTGTTTCATAATTTTATTGTGCTTTCCTAATACTATTTCTACCACAAGTTTTCATTTTGAATTGTTACAAGTCCAAGAAAATCTCAGAAAGACATCAACTACCTACAAATCATAGTAATTTACTACATTCTTCTACTTTTTCGGTTGTAATTTCCTTTCCATTCCCTTCATACCTGTACAATCAACAAATTAATCAGTGTTTGCAGCCTGAATGGGTCATGACTCCCAAAAATTCCCTCGTATAAGAGTGGTTGGACCTCTCCACGATATGTTCCACTATAGGAACTCTCATTCACAAAAAGGACTCCTATCAGTATGATAATAACTCACACATAATGACTATGAGTATCCTGCAAGCATGGAAAAAAATGGATCTCAATCAAACATACATGTGACAACGAGTATCCCACCAACATGGAAACAAAGGGATATCAAACAGCATAAAATAAATCAATGATAGAAATTACATCTCACATCAAGAATAAAACAAGATCCTTCGTCAAACATCAAACATGGATCTATAAAGCACAATGCATCTCATAGCAAAGAGAAAAATAAGTACATGATCACACTGCATATATCTCATATCTTGGTAAGTCTGAAGACAAGGATGATAAATTGTTGGATCTGGTTGTACCATCCATCTCATGGCATCAAATATCCTGAAAATGACACCTGCAACTCCACTTTGAAAAGTGGCCAAAAAACATAAGGCTCAAATGGAAAATATGACTGCACCGATAAACTCGTGTCGTTGAGAGGTGTAGGATCGACTGTCAATTTGCTGAATTTTGACAAAGTGAACATCTGGGCCTTATGGAATCTTTTAGATTCTCCCTAGATTCCTCAAAGATGTTGCTCCACAGGGAAACTGGAAATCTGCAACTCAAAACAGGAATATGATATCACCATTGAGATCCTTGCGAAATTCTAAGAAGAATGAGTATAAAGTTTACCTCATTCCGACTCCAGCGAATTTCGACCTCTAAGGAATTTGAAAGATTCCCTCAAGATTATCAAAGATTCTCTTCTGGTGGGACTCTATAAAACCGCTGCTCAAAAGGTGAATCTGACCTATCCATTGCGTTCCCTGTGAAAATATGAGAAAAATGACTGTAAACTTGAATGCATTCTGACAAAAATAAATTTTACCTCCCAAAGAATGTTTGGGCATCAAAGGAATATTCTTTGTCTCAAATTGCATGCCACTATTTTGCCTCCTCTGCCTCAATCTGCATGGCTATGTCTAGCTTCTTCCTCGCCTTCTCTTTTCTCATGGCTCCATTGGTCTCCCTATTCCCTCATCTCTCATGTATTCTCCATTCCCCATGGTTTCCTTGAACCATTTGAATGACATTTTATAATAAAGTGTCAGGATCGATAAGACAAAGTGTGAGGTTGGCACATTGGTTGGCATAATCATATTAAGATAGTTATTGTTGTGAGGTTTTTAGTTTGAATCCCATTGAGTTCAAATATTGTTTTAAAACCCAATTTTAATTTTAATATAGTTTTTTCAAGCTATATAATATATGGAATTCGTGTATCTCCATATTGTAATGACTCCCAAAAACAAAAATGGAGGTTTTGTTTAATATGGAATTTAACCATATTTAATATGATTTTTTTTACATATCAATTTATCATATTTAAATTGATTTTTATTGTTTAATAACTATATTTAATATTTAGTTATTTTTTTTAATGATATTTTGTTTTTATGTGGGAAATTAAATATCATTTTGTTTTGTATTTTCTGCAGGGCAAAGGGGCCAATGGAGAAGCGCCATGTGTCAATAGCTGAGGGGCTTTCCATTTTTTTCCCACTTGCTTATTGGGATGCCACATTGCATTTTGTGGGCCCCACTTCCCTTACCTTAACAAAACTTCAAGCTACTCTAACTTTCGTAGATGAGCTCGGATTGACACGTCGTTCACACCGTCGCGATCAGAGCGATGAAATATTTAACTTGAACCTAGTTCGAGAGAAATCTGAACGCTTTAATTTTTTAGCTTTCATAAACTCTCTTTGTCCTATGTGTGTCAGTGGAGCCACTTGGATCATTCCTCCCCACTGAGGATCTTTTGGTCCTCCAAAAGCATCAACAATAATCTACAACTGTTGTGTACAATGTCTACATCACAAGTGTCCTGAAAAAGGTCACCCTTCCGTCTCCTTCACCTTTGTCCTTTGGAGCCATAAACGACGAACCAACACTTGCATCCTCTGCAAACTTGTAGTATAGTCTCTCACAAATTACATGCTCAAATATGACCAACTATGACCCAAGCATTCCATACTTGCCACGAGTTTAAATACTCAGTGGTCAAGTTTTCATCAAATGGAAATCACACCCCAACTATCATTGCAAGACCAAAAACATCATCGCATTTCGAAGTGATGGAAAAAAACTCATCACTTTTACATGAGAGAAATGCATCACGCGATTTATAAAACAAGGTCAAAATATCATTGTTTCTTAACAAGAGATGGAAAAACACATCATCACTTTTGCAGTTAAAAATGCAACATATGATTTACAAACACGACCATGACAAGTTAACATATCTAGAAAAAAAATCTAGAAAAACCATCTCTCACTTATCAAAGTGAATGGATCATCTCCATGTGGCACATTTTCTTGTCGAACAATCGTTTCAACTGGTTCACACACCGACACTTCATCCTTAAGGTGTTTCTCTGGATGGAGCCTCAAACACGTGGCTATTTGATGGCCACTTTGGTTGAACTAGCTGCAAAAAGTATTCTTCCTCTAGACCTGCTTAACCAATTTATTTTTCTGCTATGGAGAAGGCTTTCCACACCTCATCCTCCTTTTTGCTATCATTCTTTTCCAACACTCAGAAATGACATAGCAACATAACCCACAAAAATGACAAGTTTTCTTATGCCATGATTTAATTTCATGATTAGCAACATTCTTATAATCAAAATGAACTCTGGAATAATGAGACTTGTTATACCTTCCCTAGTGGTCTCTGGTGCGATCATTGTGATGAGAGCTTTCCTCATCTCTTTCATTGCAACATGCACTTCCATGGGATGATGGTAAAGTGTTCCCATCAATCATATTCCTTGGTGAGTTCAATAATGTTTGTTTTCCTTTGATGTCCTTCGAACATCCTCCTTCAGTGTATCCCAAACCTATGTAGCGAGGTCTCTGCACAACCACCAATGGCTGAGTTATGCCTTGGCCAGGAATGCCAAGTCCTCCTCCTTAGTACCCCATATTGGTAAGGAGTTTCATGTCGGTTCCTGTAATAGGTATCTCCACACTTCCAATAGAAATGATATCATGTGAAGATGAGATTGAAGATAAATCAACATTGTTTACCTCAATTGTTGATTTTGACACAGGTGAAGAAGGCTTCTCTAAGCCTTCATTGTGCTTCACTTCCTCCAAAGCCTCACATTCAGTCAAGATGATCGAGGTCGTTTCTCTCCTTCTCTTCATGTACGATTTCCTTTCAATGTGTTTGGTATGTTATATTCTTTCCACGACTAGCCCCACGTGCTGTACGTTGCGCCGAGCACAGCAGGGGGGTCACAAGGGGCGAGGCAGCCCCCACTGTTGGGGTCCGGGGCAGCGCCTCGGCGAAAATTTGTTTGGTGTGCAGACCCACTCATAGGCGAAACCACCCATGTTTTGTGCATGATTTTTCACATGGCTTTTGGGTACGATGGTTTTCGGCCCCTGGTATTTTGTAGATCCGGTCAAGGGAACTACGGTTATGTTCTAATCCAGGGTTAATGGATTGGGGTTTATGTATGCTTCGGCATGTATATATATGTGTTGTAACACTAAAAGGAATATAATGAAAAATCAAGCTGGTCGTCCCAATTTGGGATCTAGGGGAAAATCTTTGTGTTTATCTATTTTATGTTTTATGCTCTCGCTATTGTTTATTTTCTGTTATAAGATTCGTGTGTAGATAATTTCTGTTCGTACAAATCCATTTGGTACTTCCAGTTGCTCTGCTCAAGGGGACGCCTTCACGCCGTCAAATTTTTCTCTGTGCCCGAGGATTTCTCTGTTGGGAGATCTCAAGTGCCATCCTACCCGAGTGTGGGCGTCGTCGGCCCGAAGAGACAGAGACCGAAACATCACACGGTCGAGGTTTTGAGTTTTGGAAGCTTCAAGATGGAGGATCCGCCGGTGGATAAAGATCAAGGATCGTGTAGATCCAGTACCAAAACCAACTTAATGCCGATGAAGACCGGAAGAAACAGATCGAAGGCTAAGAGAAAAACACGGCTAGTGTCTCGATTCAAACATTGTTGAATGTACTGGGGGAAGCTACGGTGAAGAATTTGTGGAAAAACTTGGGACTTTGTACCAATCTAAGTCTCTGGTGAATAAGTTGTTCCTGCGGAAAAAACTATATAACCTGAGGATGAAGGATGGAGACTCATTGACAGAGCATTTGACCACCTTCAATATTGTGGTAAGTTAGCTGTCATCTGTTGATATTAAAGTCTCAGATGAAGATAAGTGCATCAACTTTTTGTGTTCTCTACCAGACTCGTGGGATAGTCTAGTTATTTCAATAGGTAGCAATACAACTACCTTGAATTTTGATCACATTGTCTCAGCCTTGCTGTAGGAGGAAATGAGACGGAGAAATATGGAGGGCCAAAATGGATATGCCTTATCTGTACGAGGAAGGTCCCAAAACAGAAACAAGAATAAGATTTCGAGTGGGAGATCCAAATCT
Source organism: Pinus albicaulis (assembly GCA_034641835.2). Classification (NCBI taxonomy): domain Eukaryota; kingdom Viridiplantae; phylum Streptophyta; class Pinopsida; order Pinales; family Pinaceae; genus Pinus; species Pinus albicaulis. The sequence goes on along the minus strand of JAXQQM020062308.1, from coordinate 111,007 downwards.
AGAGGGAGATCTAAATCTCCTGGAAATTTTGTAAAGGTATGATGGAAATTTGGAAAGGAAGGGCACTACAAAAAGGACTGCAGATCTAAAGATCCTGAGAAAGGAAAGGGATCTGATGATGCTTCTTCTGCAGAGGAAAAAACCACCTCGGATGAAGGTGGGGATGTGTATTTGGCTTCTTCTTCAAATACACATGTAGATCATGAGTCATGGTTGATTGACTCAGGTGCATCCTTTCACTTCACTCCCCATAGTGAGTGGTTCTGCGAGTATGAGAAATATGATGGTGGTGATGTCTTCCTAGGGGATGATAGGAGGGCCAGAATCATCGGACGTGGAAAGGTCAAGCTGAAGCTGCAAGGTGGAAGGATTAGAACACTTCCTGGTGTTCTGCATATTCCTACATTGGCCAAAAATCTGATTTCTGTAAGCAAGATGGATGATGCAGGTGTAAAAACAGTGTTCGAGAAAGATGCCTGCAAGATGGTTCGGGGAGCACTGGTATTAATGCGGGGAGTTCGGACTGGAACTCTGTATAAGCTACAAGGTAGCACTGTTATTGATGGGTGTAACAGTTCTATGGTTCCTGAAAGTGGAGCGGAAAGCCTAGCTGTCTCTGGAGAAAAGACCATGCTATGGCATCAAAGGCTTGGACATATTGGAGAGAAGGGCCTTCGGATACTGCATAGAGATGATATGGTAGAAGGTATGTCTAATTGTTCTCTGGATTTCGATTTCTGTGAACATTGTGTATATGGGAAGCAGAATCGGGTGAGTTTTCCTTCTGGTGCTAAGAGGGCGAACAAGATATTATAACTTGTGCACAGTGATGTGTTTGGGCCTGTGTCAGTTCCATCACTGGGAAAGTCTGTGTACTATGTTTCATTCATAGATGACTTCTCAAGGAATACATGGATATATTTCTTGAGGAAGAAATCTGAAGTCTTTGACATATTTAAAGAATTTAAGGCTCTGGTGGAAAACCAGACAGAGAAGAAGATAAAGGCGCCGAGGACAGATAATGGTGGGGAGTTCTGCAAGAAGTAATTTGAAGAGTTCTGTAAGAAGTGTGGTATAGCATGGCAGAAGACTACTCCATACACACCTCAGCAAAATGGAGTTGCAGAAAGAATGAATAGAACACCGATGGAAAAGGAAAGAAGCATGCTCAAGAGACGGTTCCGAGAATTTCACGAGAGGTAGGTGGAGACTCGCATGCTATCTCGGTTAACAGACCATCAATGTTGTTGGAGGATAAGACCACATGAGGTATGTACCGTAAGAAAACCTCTTTCACATCTAAGGGTATTTGGATGTGATGCATATGTACATGTTCCAAAGGAGAAAAGGACCAAGTTAGATAATAAATCTGAAAGGTGCATCTTTATTGGGTATAAGGATGGTTTAAAGGGTTACAAGCTTTGGAACCCAGAAACAAGGAAGGTTGTGTACAAATGAGATGTGGTGTTTAGAGAGGTGAAAGATGTTTTTAAACAAGAAACTGCTACCAAAGGAGCAGCAAGAGATAGAGTTTTATTTCAAGGAGCATGAATCCTATTTCATAGTAAAAGAAGATTTTAGAAGAGGAAGCCACAAACTCCAGCTTTGAGAAGACTGTCTGGAAAGTAGGCAACAAGAAAGGTATAGTCCATATGCTTTCTATTCAGGTTTTTCCTTAACTATAACTGATGATGATCCCAGAACTGTCAGGGAGGCATTATATTCTGAGGATGGAAAACTCTGGAAGGAGGCCATGGTTGATGAAATGGCATCCTTGCACAAAAATGAGGCATGGGATCTGGTGGAGTTGCCGACTGGAAGGAAGCCCATTGGGAGAAAATGGGTGTTTAAGAATAATATGAATGTAGAAGGCAAGGTGGAGAAATACAAAGCTCGGTTGGTAGCAAAAGGTTATTCCCAAGTGTCGGGAATTGATTTTTGTGATATTTTTTCTCTTGTTGCCAAAGTTACTTCTATTAGATTAATTTTATATGTTGCTGCTGCATTTGATTTTGAGATAGAACACATGGATGTGAAGACAACATTTTTTCATGGGGATCTAGAAGAGGAGATCTACATGAAGCAACCTGAAGGCTTTATGGTGAAGGGTAAGAAAGAACTGGTATGCAGGTTGAAGAAGTCTCTGTATGGGTTAAAACAGTCACCAAGGATGTGGTATCAGAAATTTGATACCTATATACTGGGACTTGGCTTCACCAGAAGCAAGGAGGATCACTGTGTTTATTTTAAATTAATTGGTGACCGTGTTATTTATTTGGTCTTGTATGTGGATGATATGTTGTTGATTGGAAATGACAAAGAAATTATCCAAGATTTGAAGACCCAACTGTTCTCCAAATTCGATATGAAGGATCTTGGTGCTGCAAACTATATTATGGGCATGGAAATTAAGAGAGATTGGGCAAAGAGGAAGCTCTAGTTAAACTAGAGGAAGTATGTCGAGACTATATTGCAGAGGTTCAATATGCAGGATAGTAAACCGGTGAATGTTCCTATTCCTGTAGGTGTAAAGTTATCTGCTGAACAGTGTCCCAAGACACAAGAAGAAGAGGAGGATATGTCCCGTGTTCCATATGCAAGTGCAGTGGGTAGTCTGATGTATGCAATGGTCTGTACTAGACCAGACATTGCACATGCAGTGGGAGTATTGAGCAGGTTTATGTCAAACCTAGGGAAGGAGCATTGGACAGTAGTGAAGTGGGTTTTCAGATATTTACGTGGCACTAGTGATTATGGCTTGTGCTACCAGGGAAGACCAGGATTGGAAAGAATGCTGGACATTCGTGGTTTTGTTGATGTAGACTGGGCTGGAGATCTGGACCAAAGAAGATCTACAAGTGGGTATGTGTTTAGCCTATTTGGAGTCGCAGTCAGTTGGATGAGTAAAAGACAGTCTGTAGTGGCTCTTTCAACTATAGAGGCAGAATACATAGCAGCCACTCATGCAAGCAAGGAAGCAGTTTGGTTGCAGAGATTGTGTTCAAGTATGGGGTTGGTACAACAAGCTATAAGGATAGACTGTGATAGCCAAAGTGCAATTTTATTGGCTAAGAACCCTGCTTACCATTCAAAGACAAAGCACATTGATGTTCAATATCACTTTGTTAGAGATATGGTTGAGGCTAAAATGGTGTTGCTGGTAAAGGTGGAAACTTTGAAGAATGTTGTAGATGCATTGACGAAGTCTGTGAGCACTCAGAAGTTCTCTTGGTGTAGAGAAACAATGGGTGTTGAATAATTGGCCCAATGACTAAGATCTCCTGTGGCCCCCTGTGGAAAGAAAACAACAAGTGGGATAATGTTGGGTATGTGTTATATTCTTTCCACGACTAGCCCCATGCGTTGTACATTGCACCGGGCGCAGCAGGGGGGTCACAAGGGGGGAGGCAGCCCCCACTGTTGGGGTCCGGGGCAGCTCCTCGGTGAATTTTTTTTTTGGTGTGTGGACCCACTCATAGGGGAACCCACCCATGTTTTGTGCATGAGTTTGCACATGGTTTTGGGGTACGATGGTTATCGGCCCCTAGTATTTTGTAGATCCGGTCAAGGGAACTACGGTTATGTTCTAATCCAGGGTTAATGGATTGGGGTTTATGTATGCTTCGGCATGTATATATATGTTTTGTAACACTAAAAGGAATATAATGAAAAATAAAGCCGGTCGTCCCAATTTGGGATCCAGGGGAAAATCTCTGTGTTTATCTATTTTATGTTTTATGCTCTTTCTATTGTTTATTTTCTGTTATAAGATTCATGTGTAGATAATTTCTGTTCAGGGTTAAAACCTACACCATGCATCATGATATGCTTGAAGACTTTCATTGTTTTGCTTCAATTCTTCTGATGCCTCTATCATGGCTTGCAACTAAAGCTGCAATCGATGTTTTTCCTCCTTCTCTTCCTGTAAGAGTGGCTTCAATTCAGCCTTATCTGCTACTTGTTTCTCATAAGATTCGTATGACATGTCTGCTTCCTTGGACACCTTGAGCATGGTATCATACATGTCTTTGACATTCTCCATTTCTCAACTCAATGAACGTTCAATGGTTCATGCCTGAAATCCAAATCAGCAAGAAGACCGCTCTGATACCACTTGATCCGGGTAAATTCCTGATACCCTTTAAACCAAGACCTTTTACTTCAGCTGATGTGTTAGAATTGCATCAAAGAATTAATGAACATAAAATAATATTCCTGCATGTTGTAAAGAAGAAGAACATAACAAGTATTAGCAACATAAGAGTTTGATAACAGAGTTCGTCTAGGAGGGACTACATCTTCGAGCCTCGGTGTCAAGATGGTGTAGGCCACTGCATTAAGTGCTGGAAGGAGTGATGATGTATAGGGATTGTGTTTCCTCTGTCGTACAAGGAAAATTCCCTCATGCAGGAGTGGCTCGACCTCTCCATGAGATGTTCCACTATAGGAACTCTCATTCACAAAAAGGACTCCTATCAGTATGACAATAACTCACACATAATGACTATGAATATCCCGCCAGCATGGAAACAAAGGGATCTCAATAAAACATACATGTGACAGTTAGTATCCCACCAACATGGCAAAAAAGGGATCTCAAACAACATAAAACAAATCCATGATAGAAATTACATCTCACATCAAGAACAAAACAAGATCCCACATCAAAAATCAAACAGGGATCTATACAACACAATGCATCTCATAGCAAAGAGACAAAGAAGCACATGATCACACTACATATACCTCACATCCTAGTAAGTCTGAAGACAAGGATGATAAACTGTTGGATCTGGCTATACCATCAATATCATGGCATCAAATATCTTGAAAATGATTGCTCACACACTGAAGGCTAGACCTACAACTCCACTTTAAAAGTGGCTAAAAAACATAAGGCTCAGATGGAAAATCTGACTGTAGTGTTAAACTCGTGTCGCCGAGAGGTGTAGGATCGACTGTTAATTTGTTAAATTCTAACAAAGTGAAAATCTGGGCCTTAGGGAATCTTTTATACTCCCCCTAGATTCCTCAAAGATGTTGCTGCACAAGGAATCTGGAAATATACAACTCAAAACATGGATTTTATCTCACCATTGAGATCCTTGTGAAATTCTGAGAAGAATGAATATAAATTTGATCTCATTCCGACTCTAGCGAATTTCGACCTCCAAGGAATCTGGAAGATTCCCTCAAGATTCTCGAAGATTCTCTTCTGCTAGGAATCTACAAAATCACTACTCAAAAGGTGAATCCGACCTCGCCTTTTCGTTCCCTATGAAAATATGAGAAAAATGACTGTAAACTTAAATCCATTTTGACAAAAAGAAATTTTACCTCCCAAAGGATCTTTGGGCATCAAAGGAATATTCTTTGTCTCGAACTGCATGCCACCATTCTGCCTCCTCTGCCTCGAACTGCATGCCCATGTCTCTCTTCTTCCTCGCCTTCTCTTTTCTCAAGGCTCCATTGGCCTCCCTTTGACCTCATCTCTCTTGTATTCTCCATCATTCTCCATGGTTTCCTTGAACCATTTGAATGGCATTTTATAATAATGTGTGAGGATGAATAAGACAAAGTGTGAGGTTGGCATATTGGTTGGCATAATTATATTAAGATAGTTGTTGTTGGGAGGTTTTGATTTCAAATCACATTGATTCCAAATATTGTTTTAAAACCCGATTTTAGTTTTAATATAGTTTTTTCAAACTATATAATATATGGAATTCGTGTATCTCCATATTGTAACGACTCCCAAAAACAAAATTGAAGGTTTTGTTTAATATGGAATTTAACCATATTTAATATGATTTTTGTTACATAACAATTTACCATGTTTAAATTGATTTTGATTTTTTAATAACTATATTTAATATATAGTTATTTTCTTAATGATTTTTTTTTTTATGTGGCAAATTAAATATCATTTTGTTTTGTCTTTTCTGCAGGGGCAAGGGGCCAATGGAGGAGCACTATGTGTTAACATATGAGGGGCTTTCCATGTGTGTCCCACGTGCTTACTAGGACACCATGTGGCATATTTTGGGCCCCACTTCCCTTGCCTTAACAAAACTTTCTTATACGAGCTTAGATTGACGCATCGTTCGCATCATTGCGATGAGGGTGTTGAATTCCTCAACTTGAACCTAGTTCGAGAGAAATTCGAACACTTTCATTATTGAGCTTTCATCAACCCTCTTTATTCTGTGTGTGTCTCTGGAGCCACTTGGATCAAGAATAAGTGAAGATATCAAAAGGATTATGCAACTTTCAAATCAAGCTAAAATAGGAGACTGGTACTTATACCAGAATTACACGTAGCTGAGGATTTATGGATGTGAAATATCTGCGGGATTCTGGCTAGTGTGTATCTTTTCCAGCTTCAACTGTCCATCTTCCAATACTGACCGTATGAAATGGTACTTAAGTTGTATGTTTTTAGTCCTAGAATGAAATTTTGAGTTCTTTGCAAGATGAATGGCACTTTGGCTATTGTTGTATAAAGTGCCCATATCATGCTTCTTACCCAATTCATCCATAAATCGTTGTAACCAAATAATTTTTTTACTAGCCTCTGTAGCAGCAACATACTCTGCTTCTGTTGTTGAAAGCAAAACAACACTTTGGATTTTTGAAACCCAACTTATAGTTGTTCCACCTACAGTAAATACATACCCTGTAGTGCTCCTCATGTTATCTATGTCACCTACCATATCTGCATCAACATATCCCTGTAGAGAAATTTTTGAACCACCAAAACATAATTCTTAATTTATGGTTCCTCTCAAATATATGAGAATCCATTTCACTGCCATCCAATGTTGTTTTCCTGGATTGTTCATGTACCTACTTACAACTTCCAGTGCATGTGCAATATCAGGCCTTGTGCAGACCATTGCATACAATAAGCTTCTAACTGCTGATGCATATGGAACTTTAGACATATAATCCATTTATTCTTGGGTCTTGGGGCACATCTCCTTACTAAATTTGAAATGGTTAGCAAAAGGTGTACTAACTGGTTTTGCATTCTACATATTAAATATTTTTAACACCTTTTTTATGTACTCATTCTGAGACAGTGTTAATTTGCGATTTTTCCTGTCTCTAGTTATTCTCATACCAAGGATTCGTTTTGCAGCTCACAAATCCTTCATTCCAAAGGAATTTTCCAATTTTCTTTTGAGCACATTAATTTCCTGCATGTTAGACCCTGCAACAAGCATTTAATCTACATACAATAACAATATAATATAACTTCCATCCTTTTGCTTTTTTCAGATAAACACAATGATCAGAGTGACATCTAGTATAACCTTGTTCAGACATAAACCTATCAAATTTTAGATACCACTGTCTTGCAGCCTGTTTTAGGCCATATAAGCTCTTCTTTAACCTGCACAGTATTTTTTCTTTCCCTTTGACCTCATATCCTTCTGGTTGCTGCATATAGATCTCTTCCTCCAAATCTCCATGGATAAATGTTGTCTTTACATCTAACTGTTCAAGATGCAAATCTTCCGCTGCTACAAGACTTAAAATAGTTCTAATTGAAGTCATCTTAACAAAAAGAGAAAATATTTTATCAAAACCAATACCTTTCTTCTGTGAAAACCCCTTCACGACAAGTCTAGCTTTGTACCTCTATTTTCCTCCATCTTCTTCCTTCAACCTATAAACCCATTTATTATGCAATGTAGTTTTACCTGCAGGCAACCTGACTAAGTCCCAAGTCTGGTTATGCATTAAGGAGTCCATATCTTCTTCCATGGCTAGCTGTCACTTCTTTACATACCAGTAGTGAAACTATAGACACAAGAAAATTATTACACGAGATTTGAACTTTGCTTCGATACCAGTTGTTAGAATTTACCATTGAAATAATAAAAAATTTACCAAGAGGAATAGACATAAAAAACCCAACAACAAATCATTAACATAAACATAGATGTTTATCTAGGAAAAGCCCAAATCTGGGGCAAAACCCAACCAATGAAATTTCATTAAGCATTGGCCAAAACCCTAGCCAATCCGGCCAAGTGAGCCTTCACCGCTCACCTCCATGCCTACCTCACAATGATAGTCTTCCCATTGTTTTATAGGCTCCATTACATGCAATACCATGGGCATAAAAACCATGGGTGCACAATACCATGTGCCTCTAAACCACCACTATTTACCCTAGTCAACGTTGACTCTATCCTGAGTCAAGTTTATCTAACACCATTCATATGCAACAGCAAGGTAGCAAGGGAGGAAGTTGATAAAATATTGAAAGACATGAAATTCACCCACGACTTTACATGGTCCTATAATCCATTTGGGATCATTTCTAAAATGAGGGTAGAAAACAAGCCCACACCCTACATTCACTCTCACAAGTCATAAATAGAGCAGTTTATGAATGAGACAAAATTGGGAAAGAACACTTTGTAGGAGGCTAAGGAGCAGGCCATATCAACTTCAGGATTACAAAACCATGTGCCACAACAAAAACAGGACAAAGAGGATAAGAAAGAAGCAACAGGGAAGAGGCAGAGGGAAGATCAGTCACCTTCAATGACTGATACTTCCAATAAAGAATTCAAAAAATACAGGAAAAGAGTCAGGATCCATATGGATACTGATCAGGGCAAAGAGTAAGAGCAGGAGACAATTATCAACATCAGATACACTCCAGTATCTTCTCCAGTAGGTGGTCCACCCATCTCTTCCCCTACTACTTCAACTACGATGCCAAGTCAGCAGCAAGGTCTTCAGACATCCACATCCAGTGCTACTACAAGAGAAAAGGAAAAGACATTTTTTGATACCTTCAGGGAAATCAAACTAAGGAATGAAATTTTGAAGAATAGCATATACACCTAGTTTTGGTAGAAAACTTCTAGCTCTCAGAGTAGACTCTTATTAGCATTTGACTCAAAAAAATGGAAAATGCACATGGCATTCCTGGAGGCTCAAATTTCAAATCCTAAGATAGCAGTAGAGTACAAGAAGACTTCATTTGAATTTAGCATCAAGGATATTCATTCCATCGACCAAATGGAAATGCATAAACAAGTAGGTGAAATGATCTCTTCTACATTAACCAATACAACAATGAATTTGTCTAAGTTGCAGGTTTCATTAGTAAATTTTAGTCACAGCTTAAAATGGTGAAGATATCTTCTCTTTCCAAGGATACAAGGATAAAATCCTTGGAGTAATTGGTTGTAAAGATGGCATATGACCCCTCCAATGTGCAAGTTTTGGAAGAGATAATCAAAAATAAAAATGCAGATATAACATCATTAAGGAAGCATTTGAAGATGTTAGCTGCATAAGATCCACTCACAGAGGAAATTGAGGTGATAGAGTCCCAGAAATCAGAGATGATGAAACTCATCATGGAGCAGACTACCCAGCTGAAACAAATGGAAAATGAGATGGAGAAAATGGTCAAATAAAAAGAGCAAGCTGCCAAAACATCTATTGTCCCTTTATAGGTTGTACCCCTTACAACCATTCCTGCATCAACATCTTCTACAGATAACACAGGAGATGTTGCATATCAGCTAGAAAAATCAATGGAGAATATGTCACTACAATCAGAATAAATTAAAAGACTGCAAGCTCAAAACAAAATTTTGCAAGACCAGATGGTAAGCACTGAGACTTCCCATGAAAAAAATTACATAGAATTCAAAAGAAGATAGAAAAATTATAGAAGTCTGAAAGGGAATCCTCCATTGGCAACACCCTGGGTCAAGATAAAGAAATTATATGGACCAGCATTATTGAAGCCATGAATGAAATTTGGCCATATATCCAGATTATTTTTGAGCATTAAGAATTGATTGAGAAAGCTAATAAGGCCATTTCCAATATAAATGAAGAGCTGGGAGATATGCCTAATATAGCCAACATAATAATTAAGTTTTTGAATTCCAAAAACAAATATGGACTTGATTATCTGGGAGTACATGATAGGACAAAAAAAATCTTGGAAGTTAAAAAGGTTCATACAAAAAAGAACTTAGTTCAACATCTTGAGGAAAAATGTAATGGGTTGGAAATTGCAATCAGCAAGTTTTTTAACAGAATTGGGCCATTAACTAAGAGGGGCATGCCTTCTCTGTTTGTTATTAATGACAAAATGATAACCATGGAAGATAATCTAAAGAAGCTTAAAGAAATTGCAAAGGACACAGCAAAATTTTCAAACATTAAAGGTGATATGAGAGAGTAACGACATTTTCATTCATCATGAGATAAAGCATATCTTTGTGGTCAAATCCAATTTTTCTAGATATACTGAGGTATATGAGATCTATCAGAAGGCCACAAAGATAAATATTCCTGACGAAGATCAGTGGGATAATTTGTGCGAGTATCAGGAAGAGTAAAGACCAACTAATGCCAGCACAACAGCCAGCGTAGCAAACAGATTAGATCGTGCAACAACTGTTTACTAGATAAAAGTGCCAAATGTCAAGATGTCTTTAACGATTCCACCTTTTTTTGTCACATTAGTCAAATACTGTTATTTTTGCAATTAATAACAGATTGTCTATTTTATACGACATTCTTTGTAGAATTAGTATAAATACTTCATTTATTTGAAGTATTCAGGGGTTGGACTCTGATCATTGTAATCATTTTCTATTGAGTATTGTACTTTTTGGAGCTGTTGGAACATCAATAATAAGAAGACCATTCACAAGATACTTGTGCTATATATTACTGGTGATGTTTTTCCTTTTGTGATAGTTGTTTTAATTGTTTCTCTTTACTGTGTATCATTTTAATCTAATTGTAGAACATAAAGTGAATAGTAAGATTTGTTACCTGAAAACCTTATTTCTGGTTGTATTTACAATATATATGTTTTCTTCTGAATTCTGATTGAGAAATTATTAAATTATTCTCAATCATTACCGAATTCTCCATCGCTTCATTTCATAATTCACTTAGAATAATAAGATCCAGTAATTATAACTAGCTTGCCCTATGACTACTCTTTAAAAATTTGATGCAGCATCTAGCATTTATCTGACTACATAGCCCAATGGAAAGGAATTAGTTTAAACATACCCACAAATCCAACCAATTAAAACAAACAATCCAACAAACAAACAAACAATTCAACACTATCATAACTCGCCTAATATGAACTCAGAAAACAAAGCTAAAATATAAAGAGAGATCCCTCTCTGAAGTTGGTAGGGCTAGATCCCAGCTTCAAAAGTAGTTTTGATGTTGTCCTATATAATTATTCTTCTAATATTAAAATTACATAACGATAACATAGTGGCGACTCCACTGGGGACGAATTGAAAAAATTGTCATTTCTTTTGAATTCTGAAACCCTGGTTCAAAAAACTTTGTATGATAGAAATATTTCAAAAATATTGGTTTTCTTTCATTTTTGTAAATAATCAAAGTTTGTGTGCCTTAGGGCTTAATTCTGGCTCCCAAAAGACCCTACACTAGATCTCATCCTGATCCAAATTCTGCAACTATAGTGGATGATCCTGAAAAACTCTTAAGAAGAACCAGGCAACTAGAGAATCAAGGGAGTAATAGCCCTCTTTCTAGAAAAAATTATCTTCCTGAAAAGTTTGATATTATAAAAGACATTGAATTTGACATAAATTTTGAACAAGGTTTGTTCAGGACTAAATCTGAGAGTTGGATAGATAAGACAATACTTGATCCACCAATTTTACAACAAAGCCTAGTTAGAGAAGTTTCTTCACAAACTAAATCTGACCTTCAGCTTCTTCAGGATTTTGATGATCTTCAATATCTTGTGACAAGCTTTACCTCAACATTTGAATATTATTATCTTCAACAATCATTGGAATTATCTTCTTAAACCATAGCAGCCTCCTCTATAGCCTCTCAATCTGCCCACCCTAAGTCATCTAGTTCTATTGCTTTGGTGATCTCCACCACTTCTCCTTTATTTTCTCATAAAAGTAAACAAACCCCATCACATCCATCTCCTTCCATTATCCACCCTACTCCACCTGCTTCTTATCCCCCCCCCACTTGTTGTTAATCCGCCTCTAGTTCCTTCTCCACCAATCATGGCAGCAAGGTATGCTCCATTGGTGTTACCTGCACCACTAGCAAACATGCCATAGGATTATTAGTCAAAAATTCCACAATTTGATGGAAATGGTCCTTTAACAACCCAACAACATATAGACAATATGAATGAATCTTTTGACCTTCAAGAGGTAGATGGCGAGAGTGTTAAGTTAAGAATGTTTTCTCAAAGTTTTAGTGGAGAAGTAAGAAAATGGTTTAAAGGTTTGACTGCAAACAATATTAATGATCTTCCTTCATTCCATCAGTCATTCCTTAACAAGTGGGAAGTTAATAAAAACCCTCTTCATATTTTACTTGAATATGAAAGCATTAGGAGGGCTCTAGGTGAAAGTGTTCAATATTACTACACTAGATTCAATAGTTTATATAATACGATTCCTGCTCACATAAAACCACCACAAGGTTTAGCATTAGTTAAATTCCCAAATGGTTTTGAGGTAGAAATATCTTACCAACTTAGAGAGAGAAATTCAATGAAATTAGAAGAAATTCAAAGGGATGCAATGAGCGTAGAATACAATATGTTAGCCAAGAGGGCTAGAATGAGAAGTGAGAGGAAAGTTACCATAAGAGATGAAAATACAACTTCCTTAGCTGATGCCAAGATACATGCCTTGACAGGAACTGTAGAAAGAATGATGGAGAGGATTAGCCTAAATGAGAGGAATGCTCCCAGATAAAACCAACCTCCACCTCAAAATCATAATCAAAATCACAAAACAAATCCTCCTCAAATAAGACAAAGAGAATAGAGGGGCCCTAGTCAGTAGATTAGGCCTCCATTTCAAGAGAATTATGCTGATGAAGATGGGGAAATAGCTAAAGAGGTAGAAGAAAACCAAATCAATTTAATGGGTATAAATGAAGAGGATATTGTTTTTCTCACTCAATAAGAACAACAATTATTCTTGTTAGCCCAAATTGAACTTGAATCTGAAGATTTTTATGACTACAAACAAGGATTTGAAAATTCCACCATGGAAGTTCATAGGCAGTACAATCTTCGGAGCAAGAAAAATTTAGACACCTCTAATAAAAATAACACTGAAAACTCTGCCAAAAATGTCTATGAGTCTGATCCTAAGAAGAGTACAGAAAGTCCTAAGAAAGGTGTAGACAACTCAGGAAAAAAAACCATAGATACCCCTGCTAAAAGAACAGTTGATATTTCTTCCAAACCTACCCAAACTGATGTCCCTACCACTAGTAAACAAATAGAACTTGCCACAAAAGTAGTTGCTAAAAAGTATGAATTTTCAAATCTGCTTAAGATTCAAATACCATTCAGTATTGAACATGAACTTGCCAAATTGAAAATTTCTATCCCCTTAACTGAATTAATAAGCAAAAATGTGTACAAGACTCGGGTCATGAAAGCATTAATCATAGGGGAAAACACATATACTGTAAATATGAATGATCATCATCCTGAAATTTTGTTTGGACCAGAATTTGATGGTAAACCACAAGAAGGAGGTGTCCCTCCATTTTATGTCAGCCTCAATGTTCATGACAAGATTCTCCATAATGCAGTGCTGGATTCAAGTGCATCTCATAATTTAATGCCAAAAGCTGTTATGGAGAAACTTAGGGTAGAAATTACTATGCCTTACAAAGACTTATATTCATTTGATTCTAAAAAAGTTAGATGTTTAGGTCATATTAAATATCTTTGTGTCACTTTAGCTCAAATCCCAGCTAAGAGTGTAGTAATGGACATAGTAGTTGTTATCACTATAAAAATTTTCTGAAACTTGGTCAGTTACACTTGTTCCTAAGTAATAATGCTAGATAGGGTTAGAGTCATTTTATATTTTTAAATTTCTAGATCATGGGTTAAAAGTCTCATTCCATCACTAAACAATGTTCATTAACCTTGTTTCATTCTTCAAAGATCTTATGCCACGTTTTGAAACCCATTTTTAAAGTTTTTTTTTCGAAAATTTGATGAATAAGCCAAGAAACCACGTTTTCGTAGCGCGCTCAGTGTAAAAAGTTGATTTTGCATTACGAAAACGTTGGTTATTTCATAGCGCAAAAACCCGAATTTGCAAATCATGCGCTACGAAATCAGGGATTCTCAGTTTTGCGTTTGAGTTGTCACATCTGTCAAATATAGTTAAATTCCTCATCATTAGGTGTCATCCACGAGTTCTCCTTCACGTATGCAACCATTCATTGTAATTATTAGGGGTCGTTTGTCATCGATTAGGGGTCAGTTGTGATTGGTCCTTTCAAATTTGAAAACAGTTGGCCGTTTTCGACTTCATTTGTCTCATGCAAGACAATAGTGCATGCATGCTTATGTTTTGAAGAAGAAATTAATGGTGAAAGACCTGAGTTTACTGCAACAAATTCAAGCGAGGCTGTGAAACTATATTTCAAGTGAGGCAGAACTGAAACAAATTCAAGCGAGGCTGCTCATTTAAATTCAGGTTATATCAATATTTTCAAAACTTGCTATCAAGTGAGTTTGAAATTCATTGTTGGTGGAAGAAGAATTGTTATCAAGCGAGGTTGAACTCATTTACCAAGAGAGCCAGTTCATTCAACATGAAGCTCTGATTGCTAATTTGCTAATTTGCTGAAGGCATAGGGCTTTCAGAGGGATTATCACAGATTTCTGAAGATACAAGGTTTTCAAGAAGAAAATGGCTAAAGAAAGAACGATTCATAGATCTGGTCATTGCCTAAGAATAGAACCTGAAGGTGTATAAGCCCTTACAAAAGACAAGTCTGTTGAAGAAGCCTTTAAGAAAGTAGGTTGCTGGAGGTTTTGTGAAAAACTTCAAGGAGGGCACACTCAAGTCACCAAAGAATTTGCCATAAAATTCACAGGATCAAACGCAAAAATTGGATTCCTCAATTTACCAATTTCCCCTGAAGTGATATCAGCAGTTATAGAAATTTCGAGAGGAGAAGACAGGTGGTTTAAAAACTTCAAGTTTGACATGGTACCCTGCAAAATCTTTTTAAAACTGGAGTTTACAGAGGTTGACTTGAACAAAGTTGTGCCAAGAAGTTATGTCAAAGATACATTTGCCAATCTGGTCTACAATATTCAGAGGTACTTCACCTGCGAAGGGAGATACCACAAGGTGTATACCTAACACTTTAAACTTTTGCTTCATTTCACAGGGATAATATCTCTAGATTTACCTTTTTGTCTTTTCGGAATTTTGGCTAAGATGTCTGATAAGGTACAAATGAAAGTTGAGTCATGTAAAACCTCATTATTTCACCATGGCTTAGT
Organism: Pinus albicaulis; assembly: GCA_034641835.2. Lineage (NCBI taxonomy): Eukaryota > Viridiplantae > Streptophyta > Pinopsida > Pinales > Pinaceae > Pinus > Pinus albicaulis. Next base: position 95,658 of record JAXQQM020062308.1, on the reverse strand, counting down.
CAAGTTAATAGTCTTACATGAGCTGCAGAAAGAAAATAGAGATTGGGTTGAATTCCTCTTTTTGAGTAGAATTGGGATTCAAGGAACAGGTGTTAGTCCTCAACCTAAAGAAAAAACTCCATCAAAGATTACTGCCCCTGTAGAAACAAAGTCAAGAAGATTTGTTCAGCTCAAGCCTCAGAAATAAGTTAAAGAATCAATGATAAGAACAACATTGAATATCCAAGATACTCCTAAATCCACACAGAAGAAGAAAACTTTGGTTAAGGAGACAATTCTAGAACAACCAACTAGTAAAACATATCACAAGAAGTTGACTAGGAGTCAAAGGTTAAAGGAAAAGGGTAAGGTTGTAGTTACAGAGGGGTCAAGAGGTAATTTGAATGATATACTTCAAGCTATTGACATCGAAGAGTCTCCCCTAGTACAAGAAAACTTCATCAAACTGGATATAGGTGGCAGCAAATCAAAGAAATTGAAGACATCCAAAAGGTTAGATTTTCAGGATGAAGTGGCAGAGTTTATCTTTAAGCGCAGAAAACCCTCAACTAGGCACTCCAAGAAGTTGAAACAGTCATACATGGAGATAGATCAAACAGGAGGTGAAAGTGCTAATGTTTTTGAAGAAACAACAAATACATCATTTTCAATGCCTGAAGAAGACAGAAACAAGGTTTTCAATATTCAGAAGGAAAAGAGCAGCTATGAAGATGTCAAAGACAAACTCAGACTTTCAAATAATGAGATTGATAAGTTGAAGAAAAAGGTGAGAGTGCATGCAGAAGAAAGGGAAAACTTTGAAAGGATGAAAGGACTGTGGGAGATGGAGAAAAATCCAAACCTTGAATTAATTGATAGTCAAGCTCAATTCTTCATATGGACCTGACCTGCAATCAAAGAAGAAAAACTCATTAGGATGGCTAATACCAAGCTAAGGGAAAATAATATAAGGCTTAAGAGGAGAGTAGAAGACCTGGAAATACAACTAGCACATTTTGAAGATCAGCCACAGCTAAAATAAGTGCAAACAGTAACTGTCATCCCTTAACAAATTTTTAAGGTTATGTGGTAATATCTCATTTTTGGAGCTGTTTAAAGTTGATGTTTATGGGTTATGAAGGCTGATATACACCTAGAAATATAGTATTAAAGGGTTGAAAACTAAAATTTTGGAAGGAAGCTGTGAAAAGTGAAGACTCAGGAGTTTCGTAGCATGCTACGAAACTGCTGAAGGTGACACACAACAGTTTCGTGGTGCGCTACGAAACTGCTGTAGGATGCAGTTTGAAGAATTTTTGCAATTTTCAAAGGTGAAAAGGGTTTGGTTTTGAGATTTGATGCTGGTGGGAGGCATATGTAGAATATCAATGAATATCCAAGAGGTTCAGCACATAAAAATGGAGGTTTGAAGCATGATTTTAAAAGAAAAATTCTACGCTACGAAAATAGTAGACTCGATAGTTTTGTAGCACAGCAGTATTCACAGTTTTTGCACCATTTTGGAGGTTTGGGATTTGCATAGCTGGAAGTTCGAATACAAATGAAGGTTATAAGACATTTTCCACATGTTTTGAGCACCAGTTCCTCAACAGTTGGTTCGAATGGATAGAAATGAGGCATTCGGCTATTATACAGGGAACATGCTCCTCTTTTGAAGGAATGGATAAGAAGCAGGTTGATGGGGTCTAACAGTAAGAATATAAACAACATCATGGTCGAAGTCTAGAAGAAATAGCTGTCAAGCATAGCTTTTAATAATTAGTTAAGGTTGTTAAAGGTTGTTAAGATATAATAAATAGTGTTTTAGTCCTATTTGTATTAGGACTGTAAGACAGATAGTTTAACTGTCAGTTTGTAAATGAAGTTTGTTTAGAAGTTGATAGGTGTCAAATTCGAATTTCTTCTCAAATGTTTGGAAGGAATCCAAGGATGTAATGACCACTCTATAAGAGGGAAGAAATCGAATTGCATAGGGTTGGAATTTTCATTGAACAATCATACTTTGTGTGATATCAGAGAACTGTGTTTTTATCTTAATACAGAGAGTTTTGCTTCATCACTCAGGATTCATAAAGGGTTATGGATGTTTGATTGTCTCATGATGTTTCTCTTTAAATTTTTTGCAGTGGCATGAATTTATGTTACTTAGAATTCCCTGAAGGTGCTCTAACTTCCTTCATATGTTCATGAACTGTGTTCTATTGATGCTTCTAAACCCTGAAATGCCCTGACTTCTATATGAAATTGATATTTATGTTTTGTGAAAGCACATTTGACTCCATTTACCCAATAGATGTTTGTTGATTAGTAGTCAACCAATTATTCACTTTATTCAAATTATTCACAGAGTTAGCAATCTGATCTTTATTTGCAAATCATTAACCTATTGAGAGAGCCCTCTCAGGTTGAGGAGGCTAAGCCTCAACTAAAAGTTTGGTTTGAAATAGTTACTCAAGGTCTCCTTGACTAGCAGCCTATCAGGGTCTGATTTTGAGATAACAGTAGTAGTTGATATTCCTCCTAAGTATGGCATGTTGTTGTCATGCTCATGGGGATCAAAGTTACAAGGGACCCTTCAAATGGACATGTCTTATGCCACAATACTAGTGTTTGGTCAAAAGAGAAGATTATATAGGGAAACCTTAATGAAGTATATGGTGAGTAGTCAAGCGAAACCACATAACTACCCCCTTTAATTTGTTTATACTTACCTTCACTCCTTCATTATTTATAATGATGGAGACACTTATGCATAATTTACCAAGGCAGAAAATGACTCTGATGAAAAATAGGAAAATAAAATACAAATTTTACAAAAAAAAATGAAATTGAGCCTTTTTGGAACATGAACTTTGATGGCTTTTGTGGCAAATCAGGTTCAAGGGTTGGTGTTTATGTGTGAAATTCAAGGAATAATCATGCAGAAGGTCATTCCTACAAACTCAACTTTCAGTGTAAAAATAAGATAGGAGAATATGAGGCACTTCTCTTAGGGTTACAATTGCTGAGAATATTAGGAGCTAAAATAATTTTTGTTCATGGGGATTCTGAATTAATTATAAAATAGATCAAAGTAGAATATGCTACAAAACATCCTAGATTGAGAGCATACAGAAATGTTGTGCTTGAATTTCTAAGAACTTTTGAAGAATATGATCTTGTTGTCATTCCAAGAAACCAGAATATCCTAGCTAATGGTTTGGCTTTTTCAACAAGCACATGCAAGTTGCCTCATCCCAACAGACAATACACAGTGTAAGCTAAACATCGTCCTGCTGTACTTGATAACATGAGATAGTGGAAAGTATTTGGAAATGACAAACAGATTGAAAATTTCTTGCAGTCAAAGGATGAGTTCGAAGATAGTAGTATAGATTTAGATTGTGAAGTAGAAAGTCAAACTGATGTACAAGTTAGTGTAGATAAACAATTTGATGTCCCTTATGTAAATATTTCAGCAAATAAAATTGTACATAAACCAGAATTGCATGAAAAAGACCCAAAAAAAGAGGGATATGAGGTACTTTAGCTGAAGGATAATGTCCTATCTAGAGGTTTGTCCCATTACAAGAACTTTTTGATTTCAACGATGTAGCAAAAAAGCCAAAAATAGAACCCATAGGAGAAAACAAAGAAGAATGTAACATAGGTAGTGAACAAAATCCTAAAATGATGAAACTATCAAAATCACTGCCTATTGTTCAGATTCAAAAGTACATAGATTTGTTCAAAGAATTCATAGATGTCTTTGCATGGAGTTATGAATACCTGAAATCATATGACACTAGTATCATACAACATAAAATCGCAATCAAAGAAGATCAAACACCATTTAAACAAAAACTGCGTAGGATAAATCCTATCCTAATGCCTTTGGTTGAGAAAGAAGTGAAGAAAATGTATGATGCTAAAATCATAGTTCCTCTTAAATATTCTAAATGGGTATCTAACATTGTACCTACATGGAAGAAAACTTGAGAAATTAGATTATGCATTGATTTCCAAAATTTAAACAAGGTCTCGCTAAAAGAAAACTACCCATTACCTAAAATGGATCACATATTACGAAGTGTGGTAGGATCTAGTAGGATCTCCTTATTAGATGGTTTCTCAGGATATCACCAAGTCTTAGTGCATCCCGATGATCAGGATAATCTACTTTCACTACTCCATAGGAAACATTCATGTATGCGAAGATGCCCTTTGGGTTAATGAACGACGGAGCCACTTTCCATAGAGAAATGGATATTTCTTTTTCTGATGAAATTGGTCATTTTATTATGATTTATCTTGATGACATTAGTGTCTATTCGAAAACTGATGAGGAACACTTGGCACACCTAAGAAGAGTCTTTGAAAAATGTAGAAGGTTTGGCATCTCATTAAATCCTAAGAAAACACTTTTTGGTCTTGAACAAGGAAAGTTTCTTGGTCATATTACCTCTAAGGATGGTATTAGGATTTATCCTAGTAGGATTGAAGGTATACTTAAAATCAGTCACCCAAGAAACATCAAAAAACTTCAGTCTTTTATTGGAAAATTTGATTTCTTAAGGAGATTCATTCCTAATCTTGCGGAAATTCATAGAAATATAAAAAACATGCTTAAAAAAGATTCAGAAAGAAGGTGGAATATTGAAGCTAAACAATATTTTGATCTAGTCAAACATGCATTGACAAAATCTCCAGTGTTAATTAGCCCAGATTTTACCAAAGATTTCATTAACTTTTTTTTTCTTCTGAACACACTATTGTCGCTGTCCTATTGCAGAAAAACGGTGAATAATTTGAACAACCTATTGCATTCTTTAGAAAATCTTTGAGAGATGCCTCTTTGAAATACAACATTATGGAAAAAGAGGAATTTGCATTGGTTAAACCAATAAAATATTTTAGAGTATATATTTTACACTCCCATATTATTGCTTATGTGCCTAATTCAGTTGTCAAAGAAATTTTAACGCATAATGGACCCGATGGAAAGCGAGGAAAATGGATTTCCATCATTCTGGAATATGACTTAGAAATCAAGCCCACCAAATTGATCAAAGGATAGGGACTGGCCAAACTGATGGTTGAGTCAAAATTTCATGCACTAGATATCAACACGGTTTATTCATTGGATGATGAAGAGGAACATGGAACTCCAAAAATCGATTAATCGTTCCTAAATTCACCCTGGTATGCAGACCTCTTATATGTTTTATTCAATTTAAATGCTCCTCCTAGTCTGACAAAAAAAATACAAGATTTATGAAGTTGAAAGCAGTTAAATTTTGCATTTTAGAAAATGTATTATATTGGAAAGATGATGGGGGTATTTTACTCAAATGCTTGTTAAAAGATGATGCATAAAAGGTTATGCAGGAGTTCCATGAAGATGAGTGTGGAGGACATATTTATTTGAAAACCATTGTTAATAAAATCCTTAGGGTTGGTTTTTACTGGCCTACTCTTTTCCCTGACATATATAAAATGGTAAATGCATGTCATAAATGCCATATTTTTGAAGGAAAGCGAATTTTTTTTCCCCTGCCATTAAAGCCTATCTCTGTTGAAAGCACTTTCCAACAATGGGGATTGGATTTCATTGGTGAAATTCATCCTCCTTCCTCTTCCCAACACAAGTGGATTCTTACTGCCACTGACTAATTTACCAAATGGATAGAGGCCACTCCGTCCATAGCTGCAATTGATTCTATCATTATTAAATTCCTTGAAACTAATATCCTTTCCAGACTTGGTTGTCCTAGAAAACTTATCATTGATAATGTTGCATCATTTAAATCCAAGAAGATGGTTTAATTTTGTCATAAATACCACATTACTTTGGGACATTCAACAACTTATTACCCTTAAGGTAATGGGTTGGTTGAATCCTCAAATAAAATTTTGGTAAACATTATCAAAATTTTGTTAGAAGACAACAAGAAATCTTGGTATAACAAGTTGGTCAATGCACTTTGGGCTGACATACTTACCACCAAAAAATAAATTGGCATGTCACCATACCAATTGGTCTAAGGAATGGATGCATTTTTTCCATCCTCTTTAGGAGTTCCAGTCATGAAGATCATTCAAGAAATACAGGCTGCACCAAATGATGTACAAATAAGGATAAATCAGACCATCTAGTTACAACAATCTAGGGAGGAAGTTTATAATAGGACCCAATTGTTTAGGAAAATATTAAGAAGATCTTTGACATAAGAACAAAGGCTAATGATTTTAACATTGGAGACAAAGTTCTAAAGTGGGATTCTAGAAGAGAAGACAAAGGTAAACACGGAAAACTTGACAAACTTTGTAATGGACCATACATTGTTTATGATTTCAGGGGAAATAATGCATTTTTCCTTAAAGAGATAGATGGAACAGAGATACCTGGAGGTCCTGTCAATGGCAAGATGCTGAAGCATTACTTTTCTTAAGAATAAATATTTATCTTTCATCATTGTAAATATCATAGATTTTAAAATTTGGATTGGGTAACTTATTAACAAAGGTTGAAGCCTGCAGAGAAGGCCCTAAGCTTGGTTTGATGATATACCATAAGTATTTTAAAACAGAAAAATAATTCAGATGAAGAAATTGCAGAAATGGAGTACTCAAGGCTACTGATCTTATGTTCTTGACACTTTTCTTGGAGAAGTGCCATCCCCAGCTAGAGCCACTGTTAGGGTCCTATAAATTATGGGATCCCGAGCTGATTGAGTATTTTATATTTGCAATTTCATATTGTACATGAATTTCAATATTCAAATTATTTCCAAAAAAACAAAAATAAAAGAGGGTAGGTTGAAAAAAGAAATAAAAAAAGGACAAAAAGACAAAAGAAAATAGTTGAAAAGAATGAAAGAAAAGAAAACCCCATAAAAGAATAATACTGAAAGTGTTTTAAGTCAAAATGCCACTACTGATAAGTTATTTTTTTCAATTCATACAGTCTAAGCATGATTGAAAATGTTTGAATTTCTATTAAATAGGATAGTGAATAAAGATATACCAAACAGTTTAATCTTGGTAAATCAGTAGCTAAGTAGAAATGAAATTGACTCAACAATGTAATCTGAATCAATAGGTGAAATAAGTGTAGAGTAGGATAGATTTTCATGAGAAATATGATCTGGATCTGCTAGCTCAAATGCACCCTGCAAAAGAAAATAAGAAAAATGTTAGTTTAGAAGAAAAGGGTAGGTAGAAAGAGAAAGGTGACTTTGGAAAAAGGCATGAAATTTTATCCTAAGTTACATTGCAAAGAATTTTCATATGATAGAGGAAAACAAAGGGATAAGAGTTTTATCCTAAGCTCAGAGATTCGATCCATTAAAATGTTTTTGTGGATTATTTCCCATTTACCTAATTTTTCACCCATTCATACCATCCCTTTCATATTTTATTTCATTTCCCGACCCCACAATTCATTTTGTCACATATTTTATTTCATTTCCCGACCCCACCATTCATTTTGTCACATATTTCACTTCATTTCCCGACCCCACCATTTATCCCGTCACGTCATATTAAACCCTCGCCACCTTTTCCCCTCATTTGAACCCATATCTTTTAATCTGACGGCTAATAACACTTTTTAGCCCCCCACACCATCCAAAATTTTCCGGTGTCTGAAATGAGCGGTATTATAACACGAACCCACCATGACATGTTGAGTGCTGGTGAGTTCTCACCCCTACCGAAAACCGCTTACTGCGCGCTACCCCCTCCGAAAGCCATCTTCTATGACAACCAAAACCATCCTCGTGACTGTTATGTCTCTGCTTATCCCGTTGCGCCACCTCATCCACCCGTTGATCCAACCAATCACCTCCACTCCCGCTCAAATCAACTCATTAATTAATTAAATTACTTAACAGTTAACCAATGGACCTGCGCCATGAACAATGGAAACCTAGGGAAATCATAAATTACCTCCTCCCACATGTTTCAGAAATTTACTGTGCTTTCCTAATTTTGTTTCTGCAACAATTTTTCATTTTGAATTGTTACAGGTCCAAGAAAAGTCGGGAAAGACATCAACTACTTGCAAATCATAGTAATTTCCTCCATTCTTCTGCTTTTTCCATTATGATTTCCTTTCCGTTCCCTGCATACCTGCACAATCAATAAATTAATCATTGTTTGCAGCCTGAACCAGTCATGCCTCCCAAAAATAAAGGTCAAGAACCCTTTAACCCTATGGATCACCTTCCTGTTGACCTGGACCATATCAGCCTTGCAGATAGAGACTTCAAAATTCATGAGACCCTCCGTGAATTCGACCTATTTTATGTTTACTGTTGGTTAGAGGATAAATTAATTGATGGTGCTGATGATATTAGATTGTGGGACACCAACTTGCCTTACTACATTTTCCATAAAACCCAGAGTGCCCTTGAATTCATTAGAAAATGTCATGCCTGCTATGTCCTTAATCAAAGAGCTGTAAATTCCCCTATTGGTGAGGTATTATTTACAATCAATGCCCAATAAATTATCAAAATGATGTAGGGACCCTCAGCATAAAATACAACACCTTTTTCCTGTGAAGTCCTCATAGAGCTATACCGGAAGCTACATTTCGCTGAGAGAGCCAAAAATCTTGAACTGTTCTTGACTGAAAATATCCCTTTACCCAAAAAAAACCCTCCAAATTGCCAAAATTCCTCCCAATGAGTATTTCTTCCTTGGAGTATATCAGACAGATGCTAAATGCTAATGAGGTTCATTTTGTTTCAGCAAAGAAGAAGTCACAGTTCAAGATCAAGTCTAAAATGGGACCATTCATATGCAATAGCAGGGCAGCAGGAGAGGAAGCTAGTAAAAGATTAAAAGAGATGAAATTCACCAACAAATTTACATGGTCCTATGATCCATTTGGGATAATTTCTAAAATGAGGGTGGAAAACAAGTCTACACCCTACATTCACACTCACAGGCCAGAAATAGAGAAGTTTATGAATCAAACTAAATGGGCAGAGAACACTTTACAGGAGGCGAGGAGCAGGCCATATCAACTTCAGGATTACAAACCCATGTGCCACAACAAAAACAAGACAAAGAGGATAAGAAAGAAGCAACAACGAAGAGGCAGAGGAAATATCAGTCACCTTAAGTGACTGATACTTCCAATAAAGAATTTAAAATTAAATACAGGAAAAGAGCCAGGATCCATATGGATATTGATCAGGGAAAAGAGTCAGAGCAGGAGACAATTACAAACATGAGATACACTCCAGGATCTTCTCCAGTAGGTGTTCAGCCCATCTCTTTCCCTACTACTTCAACTATTGTGCCAAGTCAGCAGCAAGCTCTTCATAAATCCACATCCAGTGCTGCTATAGGAGAAGAGGAAAAGACGGTTTCTGATACCTTCAGGGAAATAAAACTAAGGAAAGAATTTTTGAAGAATATCACATACACCCAGTTCTGGAAGCAAAATTCCAACTCTCAGAGCATACTCTTATCAACATTTGACTCAGAAAAAGGGAAAATGCACATGGCATTCCTTGAGGCTCAAATTTCAAAGCCTAAGATAGAAGCAGACTACAAGAAGACTTCATTCGAATTTAGCATCAAGGATATTCATCCCATCAACTAGATGGAAATGCATAAACAAATAGGTGAAATGATCTCTTCTACATTATCCAATACAACAATGAATTTTTCTAAGTTGCAAGTTTCATTAGCAAATGTTCAGTCACAACTTAAAATGGAGAAGATCTCTTCTCTATCCAAGGATATAAGGATAAAATCCTTGGAGGAATTGGTTGTAAATATGGGATATGACCCCTCCAATGTGCAGGCTATGGAAGAGATAATAAAAAAGAAAAATGCAGATATAACAACATTAAGGAAGCAGTTGAATATGTCAGCCACATAAGATCCACTCACAAAAGAAATTAAGGAGACAGAGTCCCAGAAATTAGAGATGATGAAACTCATCATGGAGAAAACTGCCCAACTGAAACATATGGAAACTGAGATGGAGGAAATGGTCAAAGAAAAAGAGTAAGTTGCAAAACATATATTGTCCCTTTAGAGGTTGTATGCCTTACAAACATTCCTACATCAACAAGTTCTACATCTAGCACAGGAGATGTTGCAGATTAGCTAGCAAAATCAGTGGAGAATATGTCACTAGAATCAAAATAAATTAAAATACTGCAGGCTCAAAACAAAATTTTGCAAGACCAAATGGCAAGGACTGAGACTTCCCATGCAACAGAATTAAAGAGAATTCATAAGTAGATACAAAAATTACAGAAGTCTAAAAGTGAATCCTCCATTGGCAACACCCTGGGTCAAGCTAAAGAAATTATATGGACCAGCATTATTGAAGACATGAATAAAATTTGGCCATATATCCATATTATTTTTGAGCAAAAAGAATTGATTGAGAAAGCTAATAAGGCCATTTCCAATATAAATGAAGAGCTGGGAGATATGCCTGATATATCTAACAAAATCATTAAGTTTTTGAATTCCCAAAACATATATGAACTTGATGATCTAGGAGTACATGACAGGACATAAACAATCTTGGAAGTTAAAATGGTTCTTACAAAAAAGAACTTAGTTCAACAGCTTGAGGAAAAATGTAAGGTCAGTATTGCAACAAAGATTATGAAATTGAGCTCTAATGTGGTTGTACACGGGGAACTCTAAGAGGAAGTGATTTTCATCCTCGATGTTCATATTCTCACAGAGATGGCAGATCCTTTCCATCCATGGTGTTTTAGGAACTGTCCAATGACTTGTTTCACTATGGAGCTCATGAGAGTTCGTTCTAATCTTGGCTATATTAATTTTCTTCTTTGAGCTAGTTAAAACAGAGAGATACTTTTGATCTTCTAGGGTGGGGTTGATGACCTCCTTATAATATCTTAATTTTCTTTTAGCTACTAGATCTTTCTCACAACACATTTTTCTTTCTCACAACACATTTTTTCTTTGAACTTAGAACATTTTTTTAATGTTATTAATTTTTTGCAATGCAACATTCTCGTCGATCTCCCAATACTTTAACTAGGCCCTCATGTCTTTATATTATAATATAAATTCTTAGATAGGTGAAAATTTATAGAAAAGACCTAGGTGAGTTGTTACTGGTTATAAATTTTATGGCTACTCTTACATGTGAATTAAATTTGTTTGAATGACCAGTCTCTTCTTAAAACTTTACTTCATATGACTTATTAAAATCTATTTATGCTAGTCATTTACATATTCATATTTTGTGTTATATTAATATTATTATTATGTACTATATTAATATATCACACAAAAAACATTTTCTTAATATAAGCTTCTTTTGTTTTATTTTATGAATTTTATCTTTATCATAGAATAGAATAAAATAAAATAAAATCATATATATATATATATATATATAATCATGTTCGTTATTATAGAACTAGTCAATGCATTTATCGGAGGTTAAAAATTCCATTCTATTCCCTATCTCTTGGTTATTTATATTTAAAATTTTAATTATTTTTTATTTAAACAACATAAATTAAAATGAGATTTAATTATGCATCAACCATCCAAAAAAATAAATAAAAATAAGTAAGTATATTCTCACCAATATTATAATATTTTAACAATAACCTCACTTCACCAATATCACATGATCTTAACATTATTGCCTTTATGAACTAAAAAATTGTAGGAATTCTCATCCAATGGGTTTGCAAATATTATTTTATGTTAGGTTTGTGAATTTAACACTCTATGATATCTACAACATATGGTTGTACAAATATTATTTAACATATATATCTATAAAGTGTACTTGTATAACAAAATTGAATAATATTAACAATATAAGGTGGTAGTGTCATTTTTGTATGTAAGCTTGACAATTTTTCTAAACACTAAGAAAAGCAGAATCTTGAGAGAGTGATTGTGTTTGTTAAGTCAACAACAAATGGGGTAGAATAATTGTACTCAAACAAAACTGTGACAAATTTCATTAAGGAATTTTAATATATATATATATTGAAAATGGCTTGAACCCCCAACCACCTCATCCAAATGAAATCTTGGATGCATATACTCTTTGTTGTCATGTTTTGTAGGATAAAATTCTTTAGGCAGGGACATGGCTTCATGAGGCTACTGGAGATATGTCTTACATGATCTATGTGATTGACAATGTCAATTCTCTAAGTGGTACAAGATGGAAAATGTCTGAATTCATTTGGGATGTGAAGTATGTTGGAGTTCAAGTCCTAGCCTCCAAGGTGGGTAATAATGATCAATCATTATATTTATATTGGACACCAATGGTTCCATTGAGCTACTATCACTATATTTCCTTGTAATTAAGATATGCTACTTGTCTCTTTGGGCCAATGATATTGTCTTCATGATTGAATGATTTTCATTGGATTGAATTATCATTTAAATTGTTGCAATTCCTCATACAAGGCAGAGGTGGGCAGAGTAATGGTGTTTTACAAAAATATCAAGAAAATGCATATCTTTTCATGTGCGCATGGTTGTAGATATAGGATTGTACAAAAAAATCTAGGTGGCCTCATGTTTTAGCAGAAATCAAACAACATCGAGTTTGTGACAAGTGCATCATTTCCCCGCACATTTTAGTTTGATTACCTCACTGTTGCTCGCAAGAACCTTCAGTGCTTAGGTGGAGTTATTCGTCTGTCATAACATCTATCCTTTGCTCAATATTAGGTATGCATTTGTGGTCTCTTACAACATGCTTTCCAATCCCAACTACTACCAACATCAAATGATTATATGTTTTTTTCTTCAACAAGTCTTCCTTGTTTTTGGTTTCCAATTCCTAGTCAAATATTCTAATTTTTGCCATGTATATTAGGGTTTTCAAATCAATTTTTCTAGTCTATAAAATAGGTTCTTGAGAAAATCCATAAAGTATTTTTCCTTTTGTCTCTTGCAGATAGATAACATCCTCAGAGACAATATGAGAGCCATAAGTTACATGGTTGGCTATGGTAGTAACTACCCTCATCAAGTACACCACACAACTTCATCTATCACATCTTACAAAGTAAACCCATCCTCCCTGGTCTCTAGAGCATGTTATGCAACAAGGGAAGTGATTCCAATGTTTTTCATGGGGCTATTGTTGGGGGAACTAATTAGAATGACAATTTTGCAGATTAGAGATACAACTATGTACATAGTCAACCAAATACCTACAACAATGGCCCTATTGTGGGTTTTTTGATTAGGCTTCATGCTGCTTGTAGCTTAAACCAACTTCTTCCAGGTATGTTTTCATAATATCAAAGTTCAGATCATTGGAGGAAGCTTGCAATCTAAATTTTTTTCCTGGGTTAAAATTTTTGTGACAATTCCAATCCAATTTCATCAATGAAATGTGAAGGATGAGGGATAAGGTTTGGTCCCATTCACGTTTTCATTGTTCAAATATATTATCTATATCTCTTTAGGTGTGAACCTTTATATTTGTATATTTGACCATGTTTCATATAACAAAGACCACAAGCCTCTATGTGGACACATTTTGTCGTTCAATAGAAACCACGACCCTCAATCTGCTGTCGGTATGATACACATTTATTTGCAAATTAACTCCAATGTTCATATTAGATTGCAATTATAATTATGATGGGACTAACATGAAAATGTTGATTTTTCTTGATAGTATCAAGACTCATTAATCATTCCATTTCTCTATGGCTTACTATTCAAGGTTAAGATAGGGAACTTTTTACTGTTCCAAGGCCATATGGGCACTTATGTAGGAAATATGGTGAAAGATGGGAACTTGTGTAAAAATCTTGAATTGTTTAATATAAATTATAAAAGTTTGAACCATTGTATAATAACACCATTGAGTATCATTTTTTTTAACAAAAAATCTATAATTTTTTTATATAAAAGCCAACAAATGTACAAGACGGATTTACAAAAGTAGCTAATATCTATAGTCTTGCTAGGGAGTTCTAGAAATGTTTTTTATTTATATAAAATCCAACAAATGTACCAGATGGATTTACACAAGTAGCTAATCTCTGTAATCTTTCTAGGGAGTTCCAATAATTTTCTATATTACGATTGACTTTATAACTTGAATTTATGCCTTGAACAAGATTAAAAATTGAGGCACCATATTAACAATAAGAACATAGAAACCATTGTTATAATAATACCATTGAGTAACATAAATAACAAAAAATTGGTAATTTTTATTTATATAAAAATACAAATGCACAAGATGACTTAAACAAGAAGATAAAAGTCTTGGACTTGTACAAGGTACGATAATTCCCTACAAAAAATGTATATTTGCCTTTGCCAAATTGTTGGAGAAATTCAAAATTGTTTTACAAAATTGTTATAGTCCTTTGTACACATATGTTTCAAAATATAAAAAAAATTATTTGTATTGATTAAGCTTGTCTATAGCAAGAGGAAGTGATCAAGAAGAAATGTGGAGGAATTATATGAAAACAACTTTGATTTCAAGGGTAACAAATCATGATCTATGTCTTTATTCGTGAGGAGTTCATTTTGGCATAATCGTACAAGGTCTTTAACTTCAACATAGGCCTCATGATTTGTAAGGCTCACGTCAAGCATTATTGCAATAAGATTTCATTGTAGTATGGTCCTTGCCCTCTTGATTTTTTTGTCTTTCAATAGATATGAAAGAAGAATTAGTTAGGGCTATATGCTACCGCCTTACAACATTTCCTTTGCAACATTTGGTGCAATTGCCGATATATATATATATATATATATATATATATATATATATATAGTTTGTTGTTATTCATATCCATTATTTATAATATATATACATACATACATACATATATATATATATATATATATATATATATATATATATATATATATATATATATATATATATATTTGTTGGTTGCTATTTCAAGAGTTAGATTGAGGTTGCTAGTACTATACTTGTGGAATATTGTCAAGGAATTATAGTTCATTATGTCATTAGCTAGGACCTAGGTGGGGAAGACATTAGGAGAATTTTGAAGTCTAAAATTGGTCTTCTAAGTAAAATAATAAAATAAGAGATAATCCCCGATAGAGGTGTAATGGCAAGAGGAAATAGGTCCTTGAGTGATGTGCCCACAATCCTTGAGTACATCTCAAGAATTAAAGAGGGAGGGCCCTCACATGCATGAGCATACATGGTCACAATTGGAATAGTGCAAAGACATATCAAGAATTTAGTAATATTGGAAGGTCAGCAGCTTGCTGGATCCCTTCTCTTCACTCCTTGTAGTGGTACGTTCCTCTTTCCGGTCTCCCTTTTATTGCGTTCCCCGCCCCTTTTTATTCTTTGTTTTATTGTTTATTTATATTTATATTTATTTATTTATTTATTTATTTCGTTCGATATAATTTATCTATTTATCTAACTCGTATATTTATGATTAGGTTATCTTATATTATTACTACTTTATTGTTACTTATATTATTACTATTATTCTTATTTAGTTTCATTTTTGTTTTACTTTCATTTTAATTTAGAATATTTTATTTTAATTTTATTTGGTTATTTATTTTATTTTATTTTATTTAATATTTATTTAGTTATTTTATGTTATATATATTTTTATATATTTATATATATTTTATTTTATTATTTTATTTTTTATTTATTTATTGATTTAATTTATTTATTACTTTATATATTTTTTATTTTATTTTTATTTTTATTTTTAATATTATTATTATTTATTTATTTATTTATTTGGTTTGAATGTTTGCTCTCTCTTCATGGTATTTAAATGGATGGATCCGATTAGCCAATCTTCATTATCTTCATGATGAATTACAGCTAGAAGTTTGAAACATGTAGGTTCCAAAAAAATCATGTGATTTTGAGAAGATTTTCAGAAATTAAATATATATGTAATTAACCATTATGATATATACATTTGTTTTATCTTTCTCATCACTAAACTTTCTTTCTTTATCATTATTCACCATTTTAATTATGTACATATTTAGTCATTTCTATATTCATTTATATAAATATTAAAAAATAAAACGATTTTAATTTACTAATTTGATTAATTATATATATATATATATATATATATATATATATATATATATATATATATATATATATATATATAATTTTAAATAAAAATAATTTCAATTTTATATCATCGTATATCATGTTTAAATAAAACTAACATAAAAATATATATTGAAGTTTTGTAATTTTTTTTACCGAATTTGTTTTCTTATAAGATTTATAGAAAAAAATGATTTATAATTATAATTATATTTATATTATTTTAATTTATTATGATAAATAATTATAATAATAGTTTAAAAATATTATTAGTGAAACCTATTTATTTTTTTGGGTTAAACTAAAAATGATGAGCCAATTATATTGTTGTGAATTCATATATATAGTCGAAATCATACGGATGCAACCCGACTTAAAGCAAACTATTATGTGTTCCCTTTAACATAAAGATAGTTGTTGAGAGATGAGCATCCATGCCATTTTTTGATAGTCGATGATCCTATTCCAATTTTTATTTGGTTTCGTGATACGACCTTGTGAAATTAACCAATTGTTTGACCCGTGCATGTTATATACAAGGATGGGTTTAGTATGGGGACCACCGCTAATGGATTTGTTTGCCATGGACATACGTACGATGGTAATTTCTCTCACTCGAGGTTAGAATTTGGATTTTTTTAATTGTCGTTTAGTTTTTTACGTTTTTGGTCCATATGTTATTCATCATGAAATTTTATGTTTAAATATTTTTCTTTTCAATAGTGATGTTTTTAGTAATAAATTAATGCTTCACAATAAAAGTTTGATTAAAAATTTATATCATGCCAAAGCATTAAAACGGGAGAGTGAACATAACTCATAATATGAAAATTCATGCTTTATTAATGACTTTCACGGTTTCATTTTGAGAAACACATGTTCAAATTCAATAATGAAGTTGAAGGAAATGCTTGTCGGATAATTGTTTCTCACTAGTATTTGAGGCTAAGATTTTTGAGGCGTTGCTAGGATGATATTATCAGGGCCCAAATCTCCAAAGTCCCAACATCCTTCACATTCATTACAAGGGAGGTAGCTCGATCCATGGCGGAAATAACAAGAGGGGCCGAGTGTTTGAATGAGTTGGTCACAACGATAGTTTGCTAGCGATAAATTGATGGACAAAGGGAGGCGAACCTGCCTTGACTCTTGACTATCTATTACTCGAAGGGCCCGAAAAACCCATATTATCTTCTAACACACTGTGTGTGATATCATCGGGTAGTTGTTGAAATTTATAGTTGTAAATATCAAGAGATCGATATAATCATAAAGGAAATCCTCAGCATTATGTATATTAACTAGATGAGTGAGCACGCCCCCAAAATTGAGAGGAATCGTGGATTTAGCATACTTGGTTGATTAATAGAATGATCGATGAGATCATAGCGTTTTCATGACTCATATTATTCCAGATCGCAACCATCCTCTCGTCGTCCTAAATATGTGCCAAATGTCCACCGAACTACTCCATGCTTCATTTATTACGCTCGGAGGCATTTTTCTTTGCGGGCTTGGGGTGAGCAAACACGTTTCACACCGTACGAGAAACAGCTTTTCCATCGTGCATGGAGCGGTTTAGAAATCTTCACATGTGGCAGACCAAAGTATTGGATGCGGTGAGTTAAAGTCTTGATCATCCCACCGTCCAGAAACTGCGTGCGATCGTAAACGAAATCCGCGTGCAAATACGCTTCCGGGTTGTGCCAACGAGAGGCGTCTCCGTCTTACCTCGTAACATTTGTGCCTTCCTTTCTTCCCAATTGAGCAATTCGGTTGATGTTACCATATGTTAGAGTTCGAGTAGTAGATTCTTGTTGTTCTTCCGTTTATAAGTAAACAAAATGGTTATAGTTAGGCTCGTAACTATAAGGAAAAAACTGATGCGTAAATTCAAATTACAGCTTTTGTGTTATTACAAATTGAATATATCGTATCGATCTATCGACAATTGAATAATCGAACGTAAACGTAGACAAACAAGTATAAAAATATATGATGTGCCGGAAAGAAAAGTGCACATGCTATTACAGGATAAAAATCGAAATCAATCATTGATAATAATGATAAACATTATTTTGGAATGACGTGTTTTAAATCATAAGCATAACTCAAAATTTCTCATAATCGAAGGCTAAACCCAGAGAGAATATAACTTCATAGAATTTTGGGGTTTTGTGAATCAGGTAAGCACATTATCGGATTATCGCGGGCGACCGTAATTCATGTACTCATAAATGGATTTGAAAGAATAAGTGGAGTAATGACATGCAAAATGAATAAAAATAAAAACCTAGAACTTTATATGAATCTTTTATACCATTGAGTAACATCCTTTAAACGAATCCAATCGTTGAAAATCGAGTACATTCACAAATAAAATGAGTATAAATACATCGTGGTATACTCGAACTAGAACGCCACACAAAGCCATTGGTCGTACATGGAAGAAGAGGAAACAACATAGGGGTTTCCTTCAAATTTAACACATGCACATGAAATTAAATAAACTTAAATCCATTCTAAATAGTGCCGAAAATTATTCATTGCAAAATGTTATAACGCTAAGAGATGACAATCAAATGGTACGAGGGATAGTTACTCGGAGTATTCGAGATAGCCTTTCTCCATGATTCAAAGTTTCATTAACAAGTTAGCTTGAGAGAGTTTCATCTCATTATTGTCCAAGTTGTTGCATCATGTTCATCTCTCTTTCTTTTCTCTAGCAAATGGGTTGCTTTGACATGCTTATCTTACCGAGACATTTCTTTATGAAACTCTTCCATATGATGTGCAGTAATTAAGAACATCCATAATACTATGCTCAAAAGGGTTTTATGTCATGGCAAATTTCAGCCATTTAGTTCATCCACAGTTTTCTTTCTGCACAAACAAACATATTCAAGCCTCTTTTTGCTGTTGCTCTAGCAAGCCCCAGCTTTTCCCTCTCATTCTCAACTTCAATTAAAAGACCTTTCACTGCTCTTTGGTTCGTATGATTCTATTGCGCTTTTCTCTCAGAAACAAACTCATTCTGTCTGCTGTTCAAATTGGTTTTATTGAGCCCCAAGATTGCTGGCTAGATGTCTCAATCGACCCTAACAACTCCTCGTTCGAACAAGAAATGGATTGTGTATCCCGTTAGAACACAACACATGAACAATGAAGAATTAAACAAGATAGACCGAAAATTGTGAACAATGCCATGAAATGGAGTGAAAATGCAAGAGCTAAGGCACGTTTTTGTTTTAAGTAGAAGGAGATGGTGAATCGAGAGCAAAGAAAATTAGAAACGCATAAACAAAAACCGCACAAGCATGAAAGACCGCGGGTGATAAACATGCAATTGAGTTAGTCGATGCAGATAGATGAAAGAGAGATAAAATCTCATGCAGCAGAACACATGGCCACATTATTCTCTAACACACGCGTCCGTGGTATTCTAGGTGTCAATATTCTAAATTTCCATGAGAAAGTATTGACCTAAAGTAATAAAATTATATTAGGCTATAGCATAAGTTTGGAAACCACCGACCAAGACGAACCTCAATGGAAAATACAATATATCATTTACTGTGTGTGTTGGTAGTGGTCGCTTTAGGTGCTTTTTTTCATGTGTATTTATTTGAATGGATGAATTACTTTCCGGCATTTCGCTCCTTGTGGTTGTACATAAATGAAGGGTTCTGAGTTTGCCTTTCTATCTCCATTGTTGATGAAGTTTGCAAGTGATTTTCATTGCACTAAAGATTGCCTGCTCTCTCTGTCATGACATCCGCAAGTTTTTAGTCTTTAACTTGCCCGATTAATTGAAATTCAAATGATAAGTACTTTATTTAAATACCTACGTAAATTTTTTGTTGGAAGATTTTAGTTTGTTGTTTGTGTTTAGAGAATTATCATCTTACCGCTGTGGTGACAAGTGCCTTTTTTCGGTGATAGAAGAGCTTTTTTTTATTTCTTAAAGAGTTTGCATCGAGTCTTTACATACAAGATTCATTTGAATTTTTTAGCAAGAATCATTTTATCTATCCGCCCCAAAGAATGTCTGTTGTGGAAGGATGTGTTTTTGTATTTATAGATTTATTATATTACAATTTATAGGTGGTCAATTCTTTTTCCATCGCATTAAGATGTATTATTATAGTGCCTCATAGAAAGAGCTTTTAGTATTTTCTTAGAAAGGCTGTGCATTAAATCTATATAATATTTTGCTCAGTCGTAATTAAAAAAGAAATTGGGATGACTTTCTTTTGTTTGAGGAGGGGGACTAGCTAGGTATACAACTTGATTTTTGTTCATTTAGCAGAAAGCCAAGCTCACATAATTGAGGATGTATCTTGAGGAATGCAACATATAGCAACCATAAGATATGCCTATATAATGATCGAAAACAATCACACTTTATAGATAGCTCTCAACAATATCAGGAAACAGTGCAGGGTGAAAACTCGAAACCTCGCACATCTCTCGCACATTATTGACTTTTTTGGGACCAACCACCCATTGATTGACAAATGCTATGCCTTTATCCTCTACCTAAATTTTTGGAGGAACCATATGACCGACCGCTATACTATTCAAAGTTGTCCTTTTCCGAAATTTCGCATTTTCATATTCCCGACTTTTTCTATTTATAAAACGCTAACAGCATTAATAAAAAAAGGAAAAAAAATTGGCTAAGTAATTTTGATGCAATTCTTTTGGTTTGAATTAATTGTCTTCTTCACAATTCCCGTGCATTGTATACAAAGAACAATGCTAGCAGAAGTTCTTTGTCGAACTCAAGGTCATCCCGGTGCGTAGTTATGATTTATTTATTGTTTGGGAGCACATGAGAGTAGGCCGACTGAGGTGTCCACAAGATTTTAAACATTGTTATCTCCTCAATGCGTAGAGCCCCTTTATCTAGCATTAAACCATATATTAATGGACAGTATTTGTTGGCACCCTAAAAATCCATATTAATATGGATGAGTATGTAGAGTTTTTTTTGACTGGATGATTCATCATTTTGTGTTTCTCTAAGATTTTTAAGTAAAATTGTGTCTTATTTAATTTTAATGTACAATTTGAGTGAGCTTAATGGTTAAGAGCATGTGTTTCCTCTTACAAAGTTACTGTGTTCAAAACCGAAGAGATAGAGTATGTAGACTTAGTCAGCCAAATCTCCGACAAAAAATCTCATGCACCAATTTAATGCCACAAACAAGGAGTAGGTACACCATGAATATCTAATCAAACTGCAAAAAGAAAAATGCTATGAATGGCTCCAAAGTTTGTTACTTCAAACCGTAAAATAAAATTATTTCAGTTGTTAGGGCTTTACTTTTAAGTTAATGGCCAAGCCAATAGGTCACTTTAAGTTAATGGTGAAGGAGGTCAGAAAATTCTTCCCATCTCGATGCTCAAGACTTGCTTTTTACTCTCGTTTCTTCAATCTCGCAAAAATATATGATGTATTGTAAAAGATTTTTTTGTGGGTTTTTATGCACCAATTTAATTCCACAAAAAAAATATAGGTACATTGTGAATATCTAATCAAACTTGCAAAGAAAATGGCATGAATGGCTACATGCCAAAGCTAAAGCTATTTTTTGATAGTTTGTTATTCAAGCCAAAAAATACAATTATTTCATTGCTAGGGCTCTACTTTAAGTTAATGGCGAAGCTAATAGGTCACTTTAAGTTAATAGTGAAGGAGGTCAAAATTCTTCCCATCTCGATGTTCAAGACTTGCGTTTTTATTATTCAAAACGATAGTCTCAAATGCATTATTAAAAGGATATTCATTTGTTTTTTATTATATTATCGAATAAATTAAAATGTTAAAAAGAATTAAATAATATTTAAAGTTTGAATTTATATATTTATTTTATTTTTAATAATTAAATGCTATGATAAGAAAAGATTAAAAAAAATACAAATAAATAAATAAATAGAAATAAAATAAAATAAAGATAAAATTAAAATTAAAAATAAAATAGATAAAAAAAATTCTTAATTAAAAATAAAAAAATAAAATAAATAAATAAATAAATAGAAAAAAATAAAATAAAGATTAATTAATAAATAAGTAAACAAACAAATAAATAAAATGAAATAAAAATAAAATTACATAAATTACAATTTAATAATATTAAACTAAAAATTATTATTTTTATTAAAATAAATATAAATATTTAAAATTCAAGTTATTAACTTTGATCATCCGGTTTATTCTTTTTAAAGTAAAATAAAATAAATTTTATTATTTGAGGCAACCTAGCCATTATTTTTACAAACATAAAGCAGGAGCTATGCTTTCTATTTAAAGAGGTTACTTGATCGTACTTCTCCATCTTGTCTTGATGATGAACCACACGGGCAGGTGTTTACCGCCTTAGACAAACTTAAAGCGTTCTATGGGGCAAAAAACATATGATAATGGGTTTGCTCATCCTATTCGGCCTTCTCTAAATCAAAATCGACGACACTCAATTCAACCACCCAGACATAACATTAGGCACAGAAGAGAAAATACGGGAATTTCACATCAAGGTTTCATTGTCTTCTTCATATATGAGGATTCCATCAGCCTCAAGGATGTGCGAGCGCATTTGAATGGCCATGCTGTGTGACATGGCATACAGGTTGTCTTTAGTATACGTATAGATAGTTTGAACGTGAAAAGAATCGAGATATTAATAGCTATAGGCTTTTCCACCTTAGGTGATCATATTTCTACTTACCATTTATGATTAGTCCGTTCGAAACTTTGGATTTTCTTCTCGTTAAATCACAATCCAATTTTTACCCCTAATATAGCACAAACGATTCACATCTCCTCCATCCCTAGCGCTTCCCCTGCACCCCTAATGGAAAATACAATATATCATTTACTGTGTGTGTTGTAGTCGTTTAGGTGATTTTTTCATGTATTTATTTGAATGGATGAATTACTCAACATTTTCAGCCCTTTGTGGTTGTAACATGTATGAAGGGTTGGGATTTCGAAGGATAAACAATTACCTATGGAAGAATTCGTGTCTTCTCCCAAGTGCAAGTTTCATTTCATTGTTTGGGAGATATGCATATAAAAAACAGCCACATTAGAATCACATTATTTCTATGAGATAACGGTTTTGTGAAAAAATTTAGGTTGCTGTACCAAGTTTAGAGTTGTTTTAAGTTTCCCACTTGATACATATTTAAAGATATATTTAAATTTGGACATGTTTCGTATATTTTTTTTGTTATATTGGAAGTCGAAAGTTGTAGATGGATTAAATCGACTTTTCAATTGAGAGCATTCTTTTCTAAAATTCCAAATTTGACAATTTTTGAATGGCTTTCATTTTATTTCTTTCATAATTTATTTTTTTGAAGTATCTCATTATTTGAATAGTGTATATGAAAATTCAAAGAGTTCCCTTAATATTTCTTTCATATTATTCTATCCCTACCCAATTGTATAGAGTGTTGCATAATTTGTGTTGGTTTCTTAAAAGGAAATGGAAAATTTTTTGGGTTTATGTTCAAGACACTATTCCACTCATCGTCATCGACATAGTCTTGAACAGTGTCACCCACCTGTCCTCGCATGTGTTGACCTTTTGTTGAATTCCTATTGCAATGTCATTTTCTAATTGTGTAGTGTTCCATATTTTATTTGTCCAATGAACATGGCATGTGTTGAATTTTTGCATAATGACATTACTCTACATGTCGAGTTTCATATCCCCTCGACAGGGTCCTAAAGCAACCTTAATGTGCAGTAGATTAGTGTTGGTTTATCCAAAAATCGAGCAATTGATTTTCTTTATATTAACAATAATCCCCAATTTAAATGTGTAGCACTAATATTCGGTATCTTGGTTTATCATGCCTCAAACTTTAGTGTGACGTTAATCAACACAATCTTCAGTTTGCGGCAACCAATATCAATTCCATTTCTAGAGGCTTGAGATGGATTGACAACCATTTCTATATCCTTCTACTCAAATAGGTCAATGAGCCTCACTAATGCGAGCTCAAATAATGTTATTTCTTCCTTTTCGGTGTTCCCTTGCACCTCCCGATGCAATTTATCTAGTATATATATATATATATATATATATATATATATATATATATATATATATATATATATATCTTAACATTGTTGCAACCTTGCAAGTTGCAACACGCAAAGAATGAATTCCAACCCTCGACAACAACCCTCTTGGTCATTGACAATTCATTTCATTGCTATATAATGAATGGTTATATATGAAGCAACATTCCATAAATGTTTTCTAGTATATGCGTACACGTTTAGATACATATCAAATCGCTATAGATCAATTGTTCAAAAGGATCAAACTCTTTAGGGTGCATCATTTATAAAGATGCATAGCTTTTTAATGTAAAGTCTCATTATAGAACTTTTTTGCCTATGAACTTGTTACTTCTAAATATGTGATCGGTAGATTAAGATGGATAAAATCATGCTTATATGTCGTGACACATATTTATTCTTAGAAAAAATTCAAAGTAGCCGACATGCTTTAAACATCTACCATACCGCATTGTAGAGTACACCCAAATAAACAAAGTGAAATAGAACTCTGACTCGGATATTATTATGTAGAATAAAATGTGTTTACATACCCCGGAAACTCGTGAAATGATTTTAACATGGTTCCATATGGACTCGATTAGTCATGTTCGGTTTAGTTTCACTTTTCCCTTGTAATATTTAAGTTGATTTGAAACTTGTACACATGCTAAAGTTGTAAGTTGCAACTCATCTCATATCGGTATTATTAATAAAAATAGACATACAATACTACAAAAGTCGAGTGAAAATAAATAACCTTTAATAACGTTTTGAGAAAATTATTGTTGGTCAAAAATACATTTCCACAGTTCTAAAGCATGTTCACAAAGGTAGGCATCCAAAAAATTCACTTTCAAATACGTGGATAAATGCCCATCAAATTCCATCCATGCTCTTACCACATTTTTATGTTGTGATCCAAAGTTGCCACTACTTTGGTTGGATTAAAGTGAAGGCCTACCTAGCAGTTGTTCCTCATGGCCGTAGTGTTAGATTATGTAATAGTTTAGTGCCATTGCACTACATTTCAAATTTGATACTAATCGATATGCTCTAAATGGTTATTCATTCATAGAGAGAAGACGCTACATGTTTTTTTCTTTCTGTCTCCACCATATATATAATTCATTCCTATTCCTATAAGAAGGAAAGTGATTATACATGTTTAAATTTAGCCATATTTGGGATGTTAGGTGTTCACTTCCATTTAAAGAAATTATAATTACATTGTAAAGTGTTTTTATTTGAAAACAATTTTCTTAAATTAATTTCTACGTGTATCATTATGAATTATTGATTTTGATGTTAGACGATTGAAATAGCTGATCATACTATATATATATATGTATATATATACATATATATATATATATATATATATATATATATATATATATATATATATATATATATATATATTCTACTTCATCCTCACTCGTTTAACCTTATGCCAATTCACCAATTTTGAGGAAATGTATGCATAGTGTACATGATATAATAACAAAGATTTAGTTCTTGAATATGAATCTTTGAATGCAGTTTCAAATTGGCAAGATAATGATGATGGTTACCGATACTATCTCACTCATATTGAAATATGTTGTAGGTCGCCCACGATTTGAGCCTCCGTGCCAGCTAGTGTTGTTTTCGGATAGCCATCCACTTTGTTGCCCGGTCAAATTCAATCTTTCGTGGTTTTACCATTTTGTAGAAGTGGTATTAGGGCTTTCGAGCCTCCATGCAAGACAACTCTCTAATTTCTTGCTCTTTTTCCACATGGGTTTTCTTTTGGGTTCTTGCAAAAATAATAGTCGTCTTCAAAGGTCTGCGTTCTAGCAAGGAGATGACACACTCAGAGTTTCCAGATCTCTCCCCCTTAAAATTCACAGTAGAGTTTTTCACTCGACTTTGTTACGGTTTATTCTCGCTAGTTTTGTTTCGGGTTATGGTTTCGCTAATTCCTTTCTTGTTATATCATTGCAGTATTCTCTTCGTGCACGGAAAACTCTTACTGTCCGGGCTTGTTTGCAAGGTTTTTCCACCTATTTTGACTCAGACATTTTCTCGACCTTGAATTTCATTTTTTTGTTTTCTTGGTGCAATTGGAAAAGCTTTACAAAGAGGCAAACTAATAAAGAAGAATTTAATTCTTTATAATATTTGAAAGAAGTAAAACAGAGAACAAGAATATTAGATGATCTTTTCATGCATTCAAGAAAATTAAGCCGAATATAGTGGAAAGAAGTTCCGAAGAATGGTCTGACCTTGTCTTTCTCATTGTTGATGGGCGATTGTGGAGACTGATATCGAAACCCAAAACGGTGTTGCAATGCAAAGCATCCCATGGTTCTAAAGTTCCTTGAATTGAGCTCTTGAATTTGATCACTTTGAATTCCTCCCGTGGTTAATTTTTTGTGCGTCCGTCTGAATGTAAAGAAATTGTGATTGCTATGTTTTTATTCTCTATTAATAAAAATGAGGATGCTCCTGGGCATTATTGGAATAGAGAATGTGAATCCAATCCGCTGTAGTGGGCATAATTTGTGCGAACGGAGAAATAAAATTCGGATTCATACTCCATCGACATAGCCGCCCTTTTTTTTATCATGCGTTGATCGACTTATATACCTATTCACACCTCGTTTATTTCTTTTATTTCATGTTGGCGGAGTTAGTTTATCTAATTTTATTTTTAATCTTTCAAAGTTAATGTGATTCTTTTTATACTTTTGGGATCTCTATTCGAAGATGGATGAACCATTCTGTAAGAAAATGCTCGTGTCATTTGTGCTCTGTGCACGTATGTTAATTCCCTTTGTGGGTTCAGTCTACGTAATTTCTAGTGGAGAAGGTAATCGAAAAAGCAATTGTGTTTGCAAACTTCGTAGATTAATCACCTCCAAAAGATCCATTCAGTTAGAACTATGTAGATTAATCACTTGTCAACTATGTAGATTATTTTGGATAGGCGAGAAGAGAAACACATAATAACATAAGTATTTCACACATGAAACAATGAGCTACGACTCTTCCATTAATCTCAATCACAATAAATCACATTCTGAATACAATGAACCTCGGGTGAAGGTATTTAACCTAATTGACATGCACACACTCTCACATAACTCAACTTTATCAACTCACTTAACTCACTCTTTAACTCACTCACCAAATCAATCTATAACTCAACTAAACTAATTCACTTAATTATTTTTCTAACTACGCATGCAGGAAGTAATTATATATTTTAACACTCCTCCTTAATTAGGACCGCTAAACTAAAACATAACTCATGATAACTCAAACATGCCTCGCTTGGGTCTATGTCTCGCCTAGGCTTACAATGACTCAAAAACTTTTGCAAAATATCATTTTATTTTTTCTCTACTTCCAAATTCTATATCCTCGAAATTGCTTCTTTCTCTCGTTGCGTTTTCTTGTTGTAGGCTTTCTTCACTTGTTGCTGCTGCTAATTTTTCTTTGACTTGTCTTGAATTTGTGCTTTCGAAAAAACAATCTAATCTTGTCTTCTACACCTTCCTCTTCAAATATTTGTTCAAACATGGATTCGTTTTGCCACAATAGTACATCTTCAAACTCGCCTTCTTTTCTCTACTTCTCATGCTTCATATTCTCGACTTTTCTTTTCTTGCCATATTTCTTGATAGCAAAATCTTATCTCTCCTTGACTCCATTGCATAAAAATTGTTTTATTGCATTCTTCCTTGTTTTCGAAACTTCCATATCATTCTCTTCACATTCATCATCAGTATCGTCGCTTTCTTCAATTCTTTTATTCAATATCGTCGCTTTAATACTCACATCAATTTGTTCAATTGGCTTCGAATCCATTCTTCAATGAACTTTCAAAACCGCATCAAATTTATTAACAACCATTTTTTCATCTTTTGATCCCATGCTATTTTGAGTACACTGTATATTCAAAAACAATGTTAAAAACATCTTTAGTATGCTCTTCGATGAGAGCTTCTTGCTCTTCCTCTTCCTTCTCTGCCTTCTTTTCAACTGTTTTACAAACCTCTTCTACTGCCAAAGCATGTTGTCTTCCACTTGGCTTCCAAACACAAGTGGGTTTCTCTCACCAAATAACAACATATCAATGTGTTCTTTTTTGTTGCATCATGTGCAACAACTCATCACCAATTAACAGTTCTTCATCAAATTTAACTTCAACAATTCCAATTGTTGTATCCACCAAACAACTTTATTCTCTATTGATAGTTGTATCTAAGCCAAACTCAATTGTTGCTTGTTCGTACATTTCTTCATGAGCAATTCCAAATACTTCATATCTTGCTACTACAAAGGTAGCTTCAACCTTCAATGATTCATTAGACATGGCACTTAAAATATTACCATAATCAATCCTTGTTTCAAAAAAGGAAACGACACATAACATCAAAATAATGTTCATTGACACTATGGTGGGATATCTAAGCATGCATGTGCTCATTGTCAATTTCATTACCAATTTCAGCTTTACCAAACACACTAGCTCCTATTTGGATTCACCAATGCACATTTCACTTTGCGGTAATCAACCACATGCGTTTCATCACGAGTGGGATTCACCATCTTCTGCACCATCCATGTTACGGTGGAGTGATTGAGCATTGATATGCTAAAGCTTTGTTTCGCATACAGAGGCTTCATCTTCATCCATATGCATGCTTGCATAATGGGTTTCAACAAACTCTGTTTAACATACGGAGGCTTCAACTTCCTCTTTGCAATCTCTCGTTGCATCTTCTTCATCCATATGCATGCGTGCATAATGAGTTTTCAACAAGCTATTTTACATACTAGCTTCAAATTCCCTCTTTGCAATATATGTTTCATCTTCTTCATCCATATGCATGTGTGCATGATGGGTTTTCTAGCAAGCTCCATTATCCTCCCAAAGTCTTGCTCATCTACTCTCGGATCTACTTCGACTTCTTTACATGTGACATATGTCTGTCGTTGCATGTCACTCCCCCTGCACAAAATTTCGCTTTCTAGGATGTTCTATGATTCCTTGGAAGTTGTAGCTTTTGCTACCTTGCCCATAACTCGTTTCATCCATTGCATGTTGAATGAAACTCAAAGCTAGGGAATCTTTGTCTTCTACTAGACATTTTAGTTTTCTTAGTGTGGCCTAAACCTCCTTAAACACGGAAACTATCTTTGCCTCTTCTTTTTTATTATTTTTCTTATTCTTCTTTAGTCGCGCTTTGCGACCCATGACTTCCGTCATAGTTGCATGCATGCTTGCATGAGGCTATCTTCCATATTGCCCAAAAAAAATATGGTTTTTAATATGCACCCCGTAAGACACAATCTTCTCCAAATAGCCTATCATGCTTGACAAAACACCAAAATATTGTTTGTGGACTATCGGACTTTGCGAAAGCCTTTAATTCTCTTGCCGATAATAGTCACAAAATATTCTATATGCACTCTGGTTTTTTTTAATAAAAAAAAACTTAAAGAAAAAAAATTATACCATACACTTAACCCGTCTCAAATAACTTGTAATTTAAAAAAAAACCTTTTATAAAAAAAACTTATTATAATAATTTCCAACACTTTAAAATTCCTTTAAAATCTCTTTTGAATACTCCACGTATTCAAATACAATCCACTTTATGAGGAGCTTTTTAAAAAATAACTTTTAATATAAAACTCCAAATTCCCTTGTCCAAATTTCTCTTAATATGAAATACTCACATGACCGAATGGTTTTTAACGAGGTCGTAAAAGCTTTGAGATGGCTTTACATGAATATTACTCTGTTGACTTAATGCTCCCACACTTTAATATCACAGCGTGCTAATGCAGCGCTTGACACTACGCTCCCGCGTTAGTGCCTTAACCCACTAGAAGTTCAAAAAGCCCGCATGTTTCAAAACTTGTGTAAGTTTTTTGCTTTTAATGATCTTCTTTTCACACACGGATGTTTGCTAATTCGTCTTTCTCTCGTTCTCTGTAACCTTGTTCTGATACCAATTTATTGGATAGGCAGAGAAGAGAAACACACAACAACATAAGTATTTCACACATGAAACAATGAGCTACGGCTCTTCCATTAATCTCAATCACAATAAATCGAATACGAATGCAATGAACCCCGTGAAAAGTATTTAATCTAATTGACATGCACACATTCTCACATAACTCAACTTGATCAACTCACTTATACTCACTCACCAAATCTATCTATAACTCAACTCAACTAATTCACTTAAATGTTTGTCTAACTCTCGCATGTGGGAAATAATTATATATTTTAACAGATTAATCTTTTGCCACAAATCCATTCAACCAAACTATATGGATTAATCCCCTATGGTGCATCCATTCAAATTTCAATTACAATTGCGAGTACCCGTCTACAATAATAACTTTGATAGCTTACTTTTTAGTTTTTAGTTTGATGTTTTGAATTTTGAATTTGCTAAGGATGCTCTCCAACTATATAGTTAATTGATAATAATTCATTAAATTTATTATTTAAATCACAGTTAGATTTGAATTCGGAGAAAAAATTTAATTCAAAAAATTTTGATTAAAATATGTACTTGAGATATTTGAAAAAAATATCATATATTTTAAAATTTTATCAAATCCATTTGTAATGAACAATCCAACTATATGGCTGGTGATGATAATTCATTAAATTTATTATTTAAATCATACTTATTCAATTTAGATTTGAATTTAGAGAAGAAAAGTTAATTCAGAAAATTTTAATTAAAATATGTACTCAATATATTTGAAAAAAATAT
The DNA here is from genome assembly GCA_034641835.2 of Pinus albicaulis. Taxonomy (NCBI): domain Eukaryota; kingdom Viridiplantae; phylum Streptophyta; class Pinopsida; order Pinales; family Pinaceae; genus Pinus; species Pinus albicaulis. The sequence continues at coordinate 64,709 of JAXQQM020062308.1, read as the reverse complement.
GATATATTTCAAGAAATTATCAAATCCTTTTGTAATGAAGGTTGTTCATGCCTATTGCTTTGTCTTCGTTGCCAGGTTTTTTGGTTAGATCTCTCTATTGGTTTGTGATTTGATGTGGCCATCCCATTATTACTCCAAATTAAATATTAACTCGTGGTAATTTATGTTATAACTGCTATTCCAGTTTGCGTCAAGATTTTATCTCTTCTTCCGTCATTTATTTTTTTTGGTCTCATATGATATAAATATTTTGTAAGAGATGCTTCGTTGATTTTTCTCTAACTTAATACTCTTTACTCACGTGTTTTATATCCTTAATTTTGATTTTCCTTTAATAGTATACCTCATTTTACTATATACATCGTTATAGTCACTAACGATACACTTCATTATACTTCATATTATACTTCATTTTGTATTGAGCTTCTTTGTTACTGTTCACTTCTTTTTGTATTTCTATGCGGGATTTTACAAAATTTATTACTAATTGTTTTGGTGTGTATTTGTGGATGGAAGATCACAACTCAAAATTTGATACTAAATTGTGAGTACTATTAATATTATTTGCACATAATTTTATTGACTTGCTTTTGCCCATAACTTTACGTTTGTAAATGATCGTTAAAAAACATAAGTGTAAAGTAAACGTAGATTTTGTTATGAAAATTTTGGTTACATAATATTGAAAAATATAATAAATAAATAAATAAAATAAAATAAATAAATAAATTATCTACATTGTAGTAGTAAATGGATTATATTTTTTTAATTTTTATTATTAATAATAATTATCTATTTTTTTTATATTTCAATTATAATATTTTTGAAATATTAATTTTATAAATAAATATTTCATATAAAAATTTTAATATCAAGTTTTGGTAAAGTATTGAGATTATTTTAAAAGTTAAAAAAATCAAATTATCGCCACACAATAACACTTTTTATATTTTATACACTTCATTCTCTGTTATCTTCTTTGAAACTAATTAATAGTTACAATTGAAGATCCAAATCTTAAAATAAGATGTAAACACTTTGTGCATTTGATTAATTTGAAATCGCACAATAAAATCACAAACAAGTGTTAATAGATTTATATTAAAATTGAATTTATCATGTTATTACAATGAAAAAAGATATTAAGCTAAATATAAAAGGTTCTCATGCATATGTTGATGGTGGTTTAGAGTTATTGTGACAATTTTTGGGTTATACTTAATTCAGAATCTAAGCATACCAATTGCATCTACAATTATGAAAATAGGTTCCATTTTATGTGGCCCATAGTGCATAATTAGACATCAATATGAAAGGAAGGTCTGATAAAAAAACCAATTTTTTTTATCCAAGCAGTTCTCCAAACCTTTAATTTATTTTAAATAAAATAATTCATATTTATAAATTGAATATTCAATTAAATCACATAACATATCACATGTTTCTTCATCTATACTACACTTTCCTATGTTACTACTTTACAATGTTTCCTTTGCAACATATGGTGCAATTGCTAGTTATAATTTTGTTCTCTATAAGTTCAAGAGGGTTGAAGATGATAAACATTTTTTTTTTATTGCTCTTTCGTATTCACATTCGCTCCTATTCCCAAAACATTTTTCATACTTCCAACCTTCTTTACTTGTTCATTCAACACCTGCACTACTACATTAATACATTTCTCTCCCTCCTCTTAGATCTCTCCATCCTCCTATATCATAGAAAGATAATCTTTAAAAGTATCAACTAATCATGTTAATCATCATTATCATCATATTAATATTATATTTAATTAATATTTTAAAACATTTATAATATTTTTCAATAAAGAAGTTTGATAAATTAATATTATTTTTAAATAATATTTTAAAACATTTCTAATATTTTTTTGATAAATAAATTTAATAAAATTTTAAGTGTGTGGTTACATGTGTGAGCTATTGTATTAGGGGATAAATGGGATAAATATGGGGTGAGGTCGTTACATGCGCAAGGTATTGTATTAGGGGATAAATGGGATAGGTCTACTACTTAAATGTAGAAGGTTGTGTTCCTATGAGAATGTTCATACAAATGGCCCCATGTCTATATGCATCTTATTTGCAAAAAGTGGAGCAAGAGCCATATGGAATGGACTAACAATGTTTAGGTAGATGGCCCATGTCTTCATGCATCTTAGACACATATGGAATGAACTAACATTGGTGTTGTGTGGACAAACTAGTACATCAATGAAAGGGTCATGGAATAAATGTTTTCATTAAAAGGGCTTATTAATGACTAGAGACTAGGCTAATAAATAATTTTAAATAATTTTAAAATGTATAACAAATATGGATAAGAAATTGTCATACATTAGGGATTTATGTCCTATTTAAGTTGTCCTCTACCATAGGGAAAACCATTTGAACATTTGAAAATGTTGTTTTTTTTTTAATTATTAAAATTAATGAAATGCTTTTGAAAAACTATTATAAAACATCATAAAATAAAAGATAGACTAATTATACTCACTTGCGAAAATATTGATAAGAGAGTCTCAAATATACATCTGTGTTTGTGACACAATCATATATATATATATATATAGAGAGAGAGAGAGAGAGAGATCTAACCCTAAATATTGGTAGAAAATTTCCTCGAATGGCTGCTCAAGCCACAATTCAAGTCCATGCAATTGGATCATCTTAAGCAAATGGGATAGCACCACGGACACACCTTAGTGGAAAATACCTTTGTAAGGGGCTCCATAACCTTAACAAACTCAAAGAAAAATCTTCACCAAAGACATAAAAAAACCCTAGGGAGAAACACCAAGGAAACCCTACACCCTCTTTGTAGATTGGTGTACCAAATACATAATGTGTTTTCACCATTATCTAAATGACGAGCAAGATGCTAGAAAAACACCCTTTCCTCTCGATAGGGCATAGTAACAAAGACAAGACATAAAATAAAATGAAAGAATGACAATTTCCATAAAACTTAAGGTAAGTAACATATTTGGCACAACTTTCAAAGTTAAGTGTTCCCCTCTAACTCATAATTCTCACACCAACCTAATAACGACCATAAAAAAATTTAAGGTAGGTAATATATTTAGGCATGTCGATTTGCTTCTATTGGAAAGATGACGTTGAATTTTAAAGTATTTTCATGACAAATATTATGAGTATGTTGAAGGTTTAATTTTTAAAAAAATGTCACTTTTCATGGTTTAATGAAAGGTTGTAATTATATTTATTAAGTTACTTGTACTTTATAAATGTGTTTTGTGATTATTGTGTTATAACTTCCAACCTTAAAATTTGAATTATTGCCAAGCATACTACCATAGTTGTCTTTATTTCTTGCATTCGTGTCCTAAAATTATGAGCATTCTTTGAACATTTAAGTTACATGGTTGAGTTGGTTACCAAAAAATTCAAACCACCATTTAACTTACATGGTTGGGAAAACAATGTTATACCTTTTTATGTAATAACTCCCACAAATCTATATGTCACACAACTCCTACTTAAACTAGACATTATCACATCACTATTACCCATCAATCATGTTTATTATATATGTATATATATTAATTTTTAAAATATGAATTTATATAAAATATAAAAATACATTGGATCTTTTTTAAACAATATTATTAATAAAAAAAATCATATTCATTTTTAAAAAAATTATAATTTATCAATATTTATAATATACTCTTTTATAATTAATTGAAAAATAAAAAATAACAACACAACTAATTAACAAATTTTAATACCATTAATATAAAAAAATCATATTAAAAAAATATATATATTCAAACATTTTGGCATTGACTAGACAACCAGACGCGTATACTACCAAACACGTATCGCTGACTGTAGACATAGTAATTTCTGCGGGTGTTAATATTCATCTTATGAATAACAAGATTTGCGCTGAATTTTTTTTATCGATAAGGTTATTTATTTTTGTTTTTCATGTGTAAAATATTATTAAAATTATAAGTTTTCATATCTATATTATTCTGAGTTCGACAATTTTTTTATATTGATAACATTATTTATGTTTTTATATATTGATAACGTTATTTATGTTTTACCAACATAAATTTCTATAAAAATAAAATTTATTACATTTTGTCAAACTATTTCTTATTAATATGGCTATAAACTAACTCAATAACTTTAAAGAGTGCTAAAATTAAACATTGTTGTATTATAATTGCAAATCAATATTTAGGTTTTATTAACTAAATAAATCATATATGAAATCATTTCTATCATTTAATGTTAACAATAATGTTTACTTTAGAGAGTGGTTCAAGGATTGTTGGAATTTGTTGAGATATTTTCTCAACAACATTTCATAATTCATAATATGTTGGAACTCAAATGCAATATATTAGTGTGATGTATCTTCGCTTTGAAGATGAAATGTGGTGTGCAACTTGATTTTTTGTCATAGTATTAGAGTCGATTATGGCTTAACTCCCTCGTCAGTGGGCCAAGAAGATGTGAGAGGTATGATAGTTGATTCCCTATAAATATAGGATTGATAGTGAAACATCCGCACGAAAGGGAATTTGTTCAATAATTCTTTTTTTCAAAGCCTACATCATGCTCTTATTGCTAAAGACTTTAAGGCTTCTCGTGTAGTGCTTGAATTTCTTTCGGCTAGACATGAATCTAAGCATTTTGTCATTACTTAAAAAGAAGAACAAATTAAGAGGTGGACAACATAAAACATCACCACAACGCAACTTGCAAATTGTTGAGAAGACGATGTGTAAAGAGTTGTGTGTCTCACTTCTTACTTCCCACCAAGTTATCAGTTGGGATTTGTCCATAGCAGTCCTAGCAACACCCTCTAGTCCATGAACAACTCAATGGGCTCGCTTTTTTCTCTTTCGTTTTTTCTATATGCAAGTTCTCTATCTAGGGTTTTTACTGTAGTCCTTGGGAAGATTCCTTGTGCTCTACTTAAGAAAACCTTCCCAACCCAAAGTGTGTTAACTCACATATGAAGAAGTCAAGAATTTTGGTCGCACAAATCGTAAGAAAAATGATGATGAATTAAATTGATCTATCTTAATATTCCTCTTATGAATAACGAGCTTTGGACTGATCTTTTTAATTGATAGTGGTTATTTATGTATTTAATATATATATTTTTTAAATTATAATTTATTTCATATATATATATATATATATATATATATATATATATATATATATATATATATATATATCTATATATTATTCTAAGATTGATAGTTTTTTTTTATTGATAACGTTATTTATGTTTTTTTTTTATGTTTTCTTTTTTTATATGTACTTTTCAATTTCTAATATTTTTATAAGGTTTTTATGTTTCACAACATAAATTCCTATAAAATAAAAATTATTACATTATATATTTTCTCTCCGTCAAATTATTTTGCTTTACTATGTACTGTCGTGGAATAAGTATAAGAGAACAACCTTGACGAAATTAAACATGTTGTATTATAATTACAAATCAATATTTAGGTTTTATCGACTAAATAAATTAAATTTCTAATATTTGATATTAAGAATAATGTTTATTTTAGAGAGTGGTTCAAGGATTGTTGGAATTTGCTGAGATATTTTCTCAACAACATTTTCATAATTTAAAAGTTATTGGAACTCAAATGAAATATATTAGTGTGATGTATCTCGGTTTGAAGATGAAAATGTGGTGTGCAACTTTGATTTTTGTCATAGTCAATTTCGGCTTTAATGCCCTCACGAGAGGGACAAGAGAGATGTGAGAGCTATGATATTTGATTCCATGTTTGTTCAATAATTCTTTTGTCAAAGTCCATGTCATGCTCTTGTTGCTCAAGACTTTAAGGCTCCTCACGTAGTGCTTGAATTTCTCTCGGCTAGCCATGTGAATCTAAGCATTTTGTCATTACTTCAAAAAGTTGAACAAATTAAGAGGTGGACAACATAAAACATCACCGGACACAACTTGAAAGTTGTTGAGAAGACAATGTGTTGAGACTTGTGCTCACTTCTTGCTTCCCACCAACTCCGTGGCTAGGGTTTGTCCATAGAAACCCTAGAAGCACCCTCTAGTCCATGAACAACTCAATGGGCTCTGCTTTTTTCCTTTGTTTTTTTCTATATGCAAGTTCTCTATTCGTGTTTTTGCAAAGTATTCCTCTCCCTCCAAGACAACGATTTTCTCTCATTCTTCAATTGGTCTTCTCGTGGGGTCTCCCTCCACACTCAACACAAGATCCTCGCATCCTCCACACTCAACACAAGATTCTTCTCCACCAACTTCCTATTTCACATGGACTTGGGGAACCTAACCTGTGTCTTGCATTCGCCTTTGCCCATTATTGGGAGCAGAGTTTGTTTCCTAATTGCTAAAGCTTTATCGTTCATTATAGCAGACATGGAATTTATCCCATAAATATCGTTGGGCATGTCAAGGAAGAGGGAAGACCGTCGTGTGTGGTTTGGTGATCGAGGGTTTACCAAAGAGTGTGCAACAATTTACGATAAAAAGTTGAATTTCAAAGTTTTGTTGAATCTCAAGATTCCATTAAGGATTTTTTGTTTCTAATGGCTTTTATTTTCATATCGCATCCATTAAATTTTAAAACCATGTGCTAGAGACTCCATTTATTGTTAAATAAATCAAGAAGAAATCCAAAATTTCAACATCCATTTATTCTATAGTTAGGAAGGTGGTCGTAAAGAAAACTGAAAAAAAATATGGAACTTTCACGGCCAAAGCTACTTTGATCCAAATATGCAGAGATCGAGTCACATGAAACTAATTTCTTTCTTTGCTTTTTCACGTGGAATGTCTCGGGCTTTAGAAAATTAAATGCAATGTGTGTGGATTGCATCATATTCATTGATATATGATATATTTACGTAAATTTTGTAAAGAATGTCGAACCAATCATTGAACATGCATTTTAAGATCATCTAAATCAATTCGATGCTTTAAAGACCCCCGAACATATAATTGGTTTAATTATATCTACATACTATTACAGTTTGTGGTTATTGACGCTAGAAAACCCAATAACAACAACTATTGCTTATAATATGAGTTCCTTGTGTTGTATAGGCGTCAAAGTTGTATGATTAAATTTTGAATACATTCAATATCGAGACTACCTTCCTAGAAACTGATGGATAGCCAAAAAAAGAGTATCCAATAAATGATGGTATATCCATAGAGTGATTCAATTACTTGAAAATTTTTCTTGTGAAATCCCTAACAAGCCCAGTATGTCAATATTGTTGATGGTTACAAGCATGGTCTAGGGTAGTTGTGTCTTAAATGGGTCAAGTGGTAAGCTCGAGGTTGTGATGGAGAAAGAGTGCAATATGGGAGATTCCAAGGTAGGTATAAGTGTCAATGGGAGACCATACCAAACTATCGTATAAATGTTACTTGAATGTGTGTTATATGTGTTTTATATATTGTTATTTATAAAATAAACACTATGAGGAGGGTGTGAGGAACAATGTTTGTTTTAGAGAATGGTTTGATGATTGTTGGATTTTGTTAAGAGGATTTTTCAACAACATTCTCCTAATTCAAACTCCCGTTGGATCTCATATGCATTCTATTAGTGTGATGTGTCTTGGCTTGAAGATAAATATACAAATAGTTTTTGTGTAGTGTGCAACTTTGATTTCTATCATTTAACACATACACAATGCATTACAAAGTCAATAAACATTGATTAAAAGGGATTTTCTTATGAGTATGTACTAGTGATATTATAACAAAATAGAGCTTAGTGGTGAGTGTATGTAATTATCAATGCCCACTACCTTAGGGATTTAAAAGAGTGTTTTATGAATAGTGTTAGGTCCCTATATTACTAGTATAGTCCCTTATTGTTGTTAGTGTAACCCCCTTATTGTTATTATTGTACCATTGTAACCCCCATTTTATTATTGTACCATTGGAAAATCAATATTTAGGTTTTATTAACTAAATAAATCAAATATGAAATCATTTCTAACATTTAATGTTAACAATAATGTTTACTTTAGAGAGTGGTTCTAAAGGATTGTCGGAATTTGTTGAGATATTTTCTCAACAACATCTCATAATTCATAATATGTTGGAACTCAAATGAAATATATTAGTGTGATGTATCTTGGTTTGAAGATGAAATGTGGTGTGCAACTTTGATTTTTGTCATAGTATTAGAGTCAATTATGGCTTAACTCCTCACAGTGGACCAAGAAGATGTGAGAGGTATGATAGTTGATTCCATGTAAATATAGGATTATAGTGAAACATCTCGCACAAAAGGGAATTTGTTTAATAATTATTTTTGTCAAAGCCTACATCATGCTCTTATTGCTAAAGACTTTAAGGCTTCTCGTGTAGTGCTTGAATTTCTTTCGCTAGACATGTGAATCTAAGCATTTTGTCATTACTTCAAAAAGAAGAACAAATTAAGAGGTGGACAACATAAAACATCACCACAACGCAACTTGCAAGTTGTTCGAAAGACGATGCGATAAAGAGTTGTGTGCTCACTTCTTACTTCCCACCAAGTTATGGTTGGGTTTTGTCCATAGCAGCCCTAGCAACACCCTCTAGTCCATGAACAACTCAATGTGCTCGCTTTTTTCTCTTTTCATTTTTTTATATGCAAGTTCTCTATTGGTGTTTTTACGGTAGTCCTTGGGAAGATTCCTCGTGCTCTACTTAAGAAGACCTTTCCAACCCAAAGCAGGTATCTCACATATGAAGAAGTCAAGAATTTTGGTCACACAAATCGTAAAGAAAAATGATGATGAATTAAATTGATCTATCTTAATATTCCTCTTATGAATAACTACAGCTTTGACCGACCTTTTTTTATTGATAGGGTTATTTATGTATTTCATATATATATTTTTAAAATTATAAGTTATTTCATATATATATATATATATATATATATATATATATATATATATATATATATATATATATATATATATTATTCTAAGATTGAACGTTTTTATTCTAAGATTGACAGTTTTTTTTATTGTTAACATTATTTATGTTTTTTTATATGTACTTTTTAATTTCTAATCTTTTCATAAGGTTTTTATGTTCCACAACATAAATTCCTATAAAATAAAAATTATTACATTATATATTTTCTCTCTGTCAAATTATTTTGCTTTACTATGGCCGTCTTGAATAACTATATGAGAACAACTCTTGACGAAATTAAACATGTTGTATTATAATTACAAATCAATATTTAGGTTTTATCGACTAAATAAATCAAATTTATAATATTTAATATTAAGAATAATGTTTATTTTAGAGAGTGGTTCAAGGATTGTTGGAATTTGTTGAGATATTTTCTCAACAACATTTTCATAATTTAGAATTTATTGGAACTCAAATGCAATATATTAGTGTGATGTATCTTGGTTTGAAGATGAAATGTGGTGTGCACCTTTGATTTTTGTCATAGTCAATTCTGGCTTAACGCCCTCACGAGAGGGACACGAAGATGTGAGAGTTATGGTATTTGATTCCATGTTTGTTCAATAATTCGACAATTTTTTTATATTGATAACGTTATTTATGTTTTTATATGTATTTTTTTATTTTTTAATCTTACAAATGTCCTAAGTTTTTCATATTGACATTATTTAATACCATTTATTTAAGAATTAACTTTTATAAAATTAGATTATTTTTATTTTAATAATAATAAATTTTAATAATTATAACATAAATATAATTTTATTATTTTATTATTTAATTACTAAATTTTTTTATAAAATAATAATTTTTTAATGGATTGTAGATTTCTGTGGTGTAGATTTTTAGAATCAAAGCTCGAAATCTCCACAGTTCTGAATTTATGTTTTACCAACATAAATTTTTATAAAGTAAAAATTATTACATTTTGTCAAACTATTTCTTATTACTATGTCCATAAACTTATGAGAACAACTCTTAAAGAGTGCTAAAATTAAACATTGTTGTATTATAATTGTAAATCAATATTTAGGCTTTATTAACTAAATAAATCAAATATGAAATCATTTCTAACATTTAATGTTAACAATAATGTTTACTTTAGAGAGTGGTTCAAGGATTGTTGGAATTTGTTGAGATATTTTCTCAACAACATTTCATAATTCATAATATGTTGGAACTCAAATGCAATATATTAGTGTGATGTATCTTCGTTTGAAGATGAAATGTGGTGTGCAACTTTGATTTTTTTCCATAGTATTAGAGTCGATTATGGCTTAACTCCCTCACAGTGTGGGCCAAGAAGATGTGAGAGGTATGATAGTTGATTCCCTATAAATATAGGATTATAGTGAAACATCTGCACGAAAGGGAATTTGTTCAATAATTCTTTTTTTCAAAGCCTACATCATGCTCTTATTGCTAAAGACTTTAAGGCTTTTCAGGTAGTGCTTGAATTTCTTTCGGCTAGACATGTGAATCTAAGCATTTTGTCATTACTTCAAAAAGAAGAACAAATTAAGAGGTGGACAACATAAAACATCACCACAACGCAACTTGAAAATTGTTGAGAAGACGATGTGTAAAGAGTTGTGTGCTCACTTCTTACTTCCCACCAAGTTATGGCTGGGGTTTGTCCATAGCAGCCCTAGCAACACCCTCTAGTCCATGAACAACTCAATGGGCTCTGCTTTTTTCTCTTTCGTTTTTCTATATGCAAGTTCTCTATTGGGGTTTTTACGGTAGTCCTTGGGAAGATTCCTTCTGCTCTACTTAAGAAAACCTTTCCAACCCAAAGCAGAGTTAACTCACATATGAAGAAGTCAAGAATTTTGGTCGCACAAATCGTAAAGAAAAATGATGATGAATTAAATTGATCTATCTTAATATTGCTCTTATGAATAACGAGCTTTGGACTGACCTTTTTTATTGATAGGGTTATTTATGTATTTAATATATATATTTTTTAAATTATAAGTTATTTCATATATATATATATATATATATATTATTCTAAGATTGACAATTTTTTTAATTGATAACGTTATTTATGTTTTTTTTATGTTTTCTTTTTTTATATGTACTTTTCAATTTCTAATATTTTTATAAGGTTTTTATGTTTCACAACATAAATTCCTATAAAATAAAAATTATTACATTATATATTTTCTCTCTGTAAAATTATTTTTCTTTACTATGGCCGTCGTGAATAAGTATAAGAGAACAACTCTTGACGAAATTAAACATGTTGTATTATAATTACAAATCAATATTTAGGTTTTATCGACTAAATAAATTAAATTTCTAATATTTGATATTAAGAATAATGTTTATTTTAGAGAGTGGTTCAAGGATTGTTGGAATTTGTTGAGATATTTTCTCAACAAAATTTTCATAATTTAGAATTTATTGGAACTCAAATGCAATATATTAGTGTGATATATCTCGGTTTGAAGATGAAATGTGGTGTGCAACTTTGATTTTTGTCATAGTCAATTATGGCTTAACGCCCTCACGAGAGGGACAAGAAGATGTGAGAGCTATGATATTTGATTCCATGTTTGTTCAATAATTCTTTTTTTCAAAGTCTACATCATGCTCTTGTTGCTCAAGACTTTAAGGCTCCTCACGTAGTGCTTGAATTTCTTTCGGCTAGCCATGTGAATCTAAGCATTTTGTCATTACTTCAAAAATTTGAACAAATTAAGTGGTGGACAACATAAAACATCACCACGACGCAACTTGAAAGTTGTTAAGAAGACAATGTGTTGAGACTTGTGTGCTCACTTCTTACTTCCCACCAACCTGTGGCTAGGGTTTGTCCATAGAAACCCTAGAAGCACCCTCTAGTCCATGAAAAACTCAATGGGCTCTGCTTTTTTCCTTTGTTTTTTTCTATATGCAAGTTCTCTATTCGTGTTTTTGCGGTATTCCTCTCCCTCCAAGACAACGATTTTCTCTCATTCTTCGGTTGGTCTTCTCGTGGGGTCTCCCTCCACACTCAACACAAGATCCTCGGATCCTCCACACTCAACACAAGATTCCTCTCCACCAACTTCCTATTTCACATGGACTTGGGGAACCTAACCCAGTCTTGCATTCACCTTGCCCATTATTGGGAGGAGAGTTTGTTTCTAATTGCTAAAGCTTTGTCGTTCATTATAGCGAGTCATTGAATTTAGCCCATAAATATTGTTGGGCATGTCAAGGAAGAGAGGAAGCGTCGTGTGTGGTTTGGTGATCATAGGTTTACCAAAGAGTGTGCAACAATTTGCGATAAAAGTTGAATTTCAATTTTGTTGAATCTCAAGATTTCGTTAAGGATTTTTGTTTCTAATGGCTTTTATTTTCATATCAACATCCATTAAATTTTTAAAACCATGTGCTAGAGACTCCATTGATTGTTAAATAAATCGGGAAGAAATCCAAAATTTCAACATCCATTTATTCTATAGTTAGGAAGGTGGTCGAAAGAAAATGAAAAAAATATGGAACTTTCACGGTCAAAACTACTTTGATCCAAATATGCAGAGATCAGTTAGATGAAACTAATTTCTTCTTTTCTTTTTCACGTGGAATGTCTCAGTTTAGAAAATTAAATGTAATGTGTGTGGATTGCATCATATTCATTGATATATGATATATTTACGTAAATTTTGTAAAGAATGTCGAACCAATCATTGAATAGTTTAAGATAATCTAAATCAATTCAGTGCTTAAAGACCCCTGAACATATAATTGGTTTAATTATATCTACATACTATTACAGTTTGTGGTTATTGACGCTAGAAAACCCAATAACAACAACTATTACTTATAATATGAGTTCCTTGTGTTTCAGATAGGTCAAGTTGTATGATTAAATTTTGAATACATTCAATATTGAGACTACCTTCCTAGAAACTGATGGATAGCCAAAAAAAGAGTATATGATAGATGATGGTATATCCATAGAGTGATTTAGTTACTTGAAATTTTTTCTTGTGAAATGCCTAACAAGCCGAGTATGTCAATATTGTTGATGGTTACAAGCATGTCAAGGATGTTCTGGGGTAGTTGTGTCTTAAATGGGTCAAGTGGTAAGCTCGAGGTTATGATGGAGAAAAAGTGCAATATGGGAGATTCCAAAGTAGGTATAAGTGTCGATGGAGACCATACCAAACTATCAGATAAATGTTACTTGAATGTGTGTTATATGTGTTTTATATATGGTTATTTATAAAATAAACACTATGAGAGGGTGTGAGGAATAATGTTTGTTTTAGAGAATGGTTTGATGATTGTTGGATTTTGTTGAGAGGTTTTTTCAACAACATTCTCCTAATTCAAACTCCGTTGGAACTCATATGCATTATATTAGTGTGATGTGTCTTGGTTTGAAGATAAATATACAAATAGCTTTTGTGTAGTGTGCAACTTTGATTTCTGTCATTTAACCCATACACAATGCATTACAAAATCAATAAACATTGATTAAAAGGGATTTTCTTATGAGTATGTACTAGTGATATTATAACAAAATAGAGCTTAGTGGTGAGTGTATGTAATTATCAATGCCCACTACCTTAGGGATTTAAAAGAGTGTTTTATGAATAGTGTTAGGTCCCTATATTACTAGTATAGTCCCTTATTGTTGTTAGTGTAACCCCCTTATTGTTATTATTGTACCATTGTAACCCCCATTTTATTATTATTGTGCCCTTAAATTATTAATGTTAGGTCGGCTAGGATTACATTATGGCCCACTAGGATTATATTGTGGCCCCATGGACTCTTATATATAGAAGGAGGTTTTTGTTCATTTGTATCATCCAAGAATTGTTCATTCATGTAATGTATTGGAGGTTTCCCCCTCGAAGTGGCTTATTTCTAAGGCATTGATATCTCTTTTCTTCTCTTTTTTTGAGCTGGTTTCACAACATTTGGTATCAGAGCTTTGGATTCTAGGGTTTCGCTGCTCCAAACAGGTCATCGTGGAATTTTCGCTATAACTTTTGTTCTACGAAGTTTTAGAAGCTGAAATTTTTAGGGTGTGAAGCCGAAATCCTGAGGAATAGTTTCTAAAAATTTCAGAGCTTGGTTCGCAACATTTTCAGAGATATGATCTGTGGAAGTTAGGTCTTTTTTCAGGCTCCTAAACAGGTCATCGTGGAATTTGCGCTATAACGTTTTCCCTACAAAGTTTCAGAATCTGAAATTTGTATGGTGCAAAGCTGAAATTCTAAGGAAAGGCATCAAAAAATTTCAGATCTTGGTTCGCAATATTTTTGGAGATATGATCTATGGAAGGTAGTGCTTTTGCAGGCTCCTGAATTTTATCTCAAAGAGGTGATCATGGGAAACGTTCAATAAATCTCTCTCTGAACATCGGATTGGAGTGTCGTAAAAGGTGGTCGCAAGTACACAGAATGTAGTTTCCTGGATATCAATTTCAGAGGAAAAGGAAAAAACAGTGACACATGGAAATTCGTACAAGTTCCCTCTACTGAACCAGTCCATAATTAGGTCATTGTGGGAGATTGGACACAACTTTGTCTTGGAGAATCCAAAGTAGGTCAGACCTCTAGAATTCAAAAGAGAATTCATAGGGCTACTTAAGTGCTGAATTTCATATATAGAAGAGCCGCAATCATAGATATAATACAATTTCAATATCGAGCTCCTCAAAAGAAAGTAAAAGGTGTGTATTTTGTTTCCGAATTGCATAAGTCTTGTTTGAAGAATCAAGTTGAATTGATTGCAAGGGCATATTGTAGAATAGATATTAGTATTGGATTATAAAATGGCCCCAAAAAAGAATTCAAGACCCATTAAGCCTTTGGAAAGCTCTACTATTACTCATGAAGACGAAGAATTGCAACATGATCTATCAAAATTACAAGAGGAAGTGCAACAAATTTCACTCTCGCAAAGAGCAAAAAAAAATGAAATGGAAGTTTTAAAGAAAGGCATGGAAGCTAAGATGGATGGCATGGAGGCTGGCATGGAATCTAAGATGGATGACATGGAAGCTAAGATCAATGAGAAAATGGAAAACATGAAGAATTTTCTAAAAAGCGAGACATGGAAGGTTTGACAAAGTTGATACAAGAAAGGTTTCCTAATGGTGAAAAGATAGTAGAAGAACCTCATGATGAGAACAAAATAAATGTTTAATTGTGATTTCATAAAACTCTAATGTTGGCGAGAATAACCACCATATTCCAAAGATGGATATGAGGAAGTTTGATGGAAAGGATCCCCGTAACATGGATACTACAGATGGAGCAATATTTTGATCTCCATAACGTGCAAAACACACAAAAGGTACGCATTGCAACTTTACATTTAGAAACAAAAATACATTTGTATGGTATCGATGGCTTTGCTCCCATTAAAAAAATTGTCACTTGGTCAATTTTTTACGGAGGAAATGATAGCACATTATGAGGATACAAAGAGCAACACCTTCTTTAGCCAATTGATAAATCTCAAACAAAATGGTTTAGTGGGGCAGACACATTGAGGACTTCCAAAAAATTGAATATAAGGGTAACCGATATTCCATAGGAACACATGATTGATCTCTTCATAGGTACTCTAAAGGATAACATCCAACATGAAGTTCGTGTTTTGGAGCTCTGATTCATTGGAGAAGGCATTCGGGTTGGCAAGAAAAGTTGAATGTTGTATTAAACATTAAACATGTTGTATTATAATTACAAATCAATATTTAGGTTTTATCGACTAAATAAATCAAATTTCTAATATTTAATATTAAGAATAATGTTTATTTTAGAGAGTGGTTCAAGGATTGTTGGAATTTTTTTGAGATATTTTCTCAACAACATTTTTCGAATTTAGAATTTATTGGAAACTCAAATGCAATATATTAGTGTGATGTATCTCGGTTTGAATATGAAATGTGGTGTGCAACTTTGATTTTTTGTCATAGTCAATTCACGGCTAAACGCCCTCACGAGAGGGACAAGAAGATGTGAGAGCTATGATAGTTGATTCCATGTTTGTTTAATAATTCTTTTTGTCAAAGTCTACATCATGCTCTTTTTTGCTCAAGACTTTAAGGCTCCTCAGGTAGTGCTTGAATTTATTTCGGCTAGCCATGTGAATCTAAGCATTTTGTCATTACTTCAAAAAGATGAACAAATTAAGAGGTGGACAACATAAAACATCACCATGACGCAACTTGAAAGTTGTTGAGAAGACAATGTGTTGAGACTTGTGTGCTCACTTCTTACTTCCCACCAAGCTATAGCTAGGGTTTGTCCATAGAAACCCTAGAAGCACCCTCTAGTCCATGAACAACTCAGTGGGTTCTGTTTTTTTCCTTTGTTTTTTCTATATGCAAGTTCTCTAGATTCACGTTTTTGAAGTATTCCTCTCCCTCCAGGACAACGATTTTCTCTCATTCTTCAGTAGGTCTTCTCGTGGGGTCTCCCTCCACACTCAACACAAGATCCTTAGATCCTCCAAATTCAACACAAGATTCCTCTCCACCAACTTCCTATTTCACATGGACTTGGGGAACCTAACCCAGGTCTTACATTCGCCTTGCCCATTATTGGGAGCAGAGTTTGTTTCCTAATTGCTAAAGCTTTATCATTCATTATAGCAGCCATTGAATTTAGCCCATAAATATTTTTGGGCATGTCAAGGAAGAGGGAAGACCGTCGTGTGTGGTTTGGTGATCATGGGTTTACCAAAGAGTGTGCAACAATTTGCGAAAAAAGTTGAATTTCAATTTTGTTGAATCTTAGAATTCCATTAAGGATTTTTTGTTTCTAATGGCTTTTTATTTTCATATCAACATCCATTAAATTTTAAAACCATGTGCTAGAGACTCCATTGGTTGTTAAATAAATCAGGAAGAAATCCAAAATTTCAACATCCATTTATTCTATAGTTAGGAAGGTGGTCGAAAGAAAACGAAAAAAATATGGAACTTTCACTATCAAAGCTACTTTGATCCAAATATGCAAAGATTAGTTAGATGAAACTGATTTCTTCTTTTCTTTTTCACGTGGCATGTCTCAGTTTAGAAAATTAAATCCAATGTGTGTGGATTGCATCATATTCATTGATATATGATATATTTACGTAAATTTTGTAAAGAATTTTGAACCAATCATTGAACAGTTTAAGATAATCTAAACCAATTCGGTGCTTAAAGACCCTTGAACATATAATTGGTTTAATTATATCTACATACTATTACAGTTTGTGTTTATTGATGCTAGAAAACCCAATAACAGCAACTATTGCTTATAATATGAGTTCCTTGTGTTTCAGATAGGTCAAGTTGTATGATTAAATTTTGAATACATTCAATATCGAGACTACCTTCCTAGAAAATGATGGATAGCCAGAAAAAGAGTATCCAGATAGATGATGGTATATCCATAGAGTGATTCAATTACTTGAAATTTTTTTTCTTATGAAATCCCTAACAAGCCCAGGTATGTCAATATTGTTGATGGTTACAAGCATGTCAAGGATGGTCCCGGGGTAGTTGTGTCTTAAATGGGTCAAGTGGTAAGCTCGAGGTTGTGATGGAGAAAGAGTGCAATATGGGAGATTCCAAAGTAGGTATAAGTGTCGATGGAGACCATACCAAACTATCAGATAAATGTTACTTGAATGTGCGTTATATGTGTTTTATATATTGTTATTTATAAAATAAACACTATGAGAGGGTGTGAGGAATAATGTTTGTTTTAGAGAATGGTTTGATGATTGTTGGATTTTTGTTGAGAGGTTTTTTCAACAAACATTCTCCTAATTCAAAATCCGTTGGATCTCATATGCATTATATTAGTGTGATGTGTCTTGGTTTGAAGATAAATATACAAATAGTTTTTGTGTAGTGTGCAACTTTGATTTCTGTCATTTAACCCATACACAATGCATTACAAAATCAATAAACATTGATTAAAAGGGATTTTCTTATGAGTATGTACTAGTGATATTATAACAAAATAGAGCTTAGTGGTGAGTGTATGTAATTATCAATGCCCACTACCTTAGGGATTTAAAAGAGTGTTTTATGAATAGTCAATGTTTTCATGTTTGACCAATTAAATACTTATTTAAAAAATTAGATCATTAATATCAATAAATTGAAACTAACGAACAAATAAAAACTATTGTTGTTGTTATAATTCGTATACTATATGGAAAATTTTCTATAACCTAAGGAAGGTCCCTATGTCAATGAATGAATCATATATGGAAAATTTTCTATAGCCTAAGCAAGCTCCCTAAGAAATATTCTCTCCATTTATCCAAAGAAACAAAATTGAATTGTAGGTGAAAATCAACTCTACAGGGAACTCATAAATGCACAAATTAATAGTGTGTGGCTAAGGGTTCCATCGAATTATCACACGAGGGAGATTGTTGAACAAAAATAAAAAATATGTGGCATGTGATTCAACAAACCAAAGAATCAACAATAATTAATATAGGTCACATCTTATGGCTATATAAATCCCATACAAATGGTGAACCAAACTAATAGTTTCACTCAATTAGCTAAATTAAGGGAAGAAATTGAACCCGGTAATTAATGGAATTGGTTATAGATACCATCAAAGTTCAAATAAGGGATAATAATTGGCATAATCATAACATTGTACTTCGTAATTCAACAACACAACCAAATGAAATTACAAAAGTAACTAACACATAGATATAATTTACCCCTGGAAATCGAAATGGAAAAAATTGTCATTTAATCAATGAATTTTATTATGCTTAAGAAATGGTTATAATGATGAATTGTGCACTCGTAACTATGATTGTGAGGTATTCTTAATCATGGGCATATTTTCACAATTTTACTTTCTTTTTAATCTCATGACGACCTTCAGTCTTCAAACAAAAGTATTCTTCCAAATTCCTCATGCTCTACTGCTATCTTACTTCAACACATCCTCTTAAGCTCTTTCCTTGGAATCCCCTCCTCTTCTCTATGGGTTCCCTTGGAAATCCAACAACAATACTCGTTCATCTCATATTCCAAGTGAAAAGTAGTGTTTTATTTTTCACTCAAATTTGCAAAATTTAATTTTCTCATTACAAAGTTACTAGGAGAGATTATTTAAGAGATCCATATTGGATCACACCTCCCCATTTAAAATCTTTTGTTTCTTGAAAAATTGAACTCCCTTCAATCTCCTTCTCCTATAACCCTACATTCCTACCTCATTCTATGTTTGGATTTAGAGAATTGGTAATAATGGTAATGGGATATAAAATTCTTATGGAGGATATATTGCTTGGATCGTATTTATGAAAACCAACTATTATATTTTGAATTAGACACTTAAAATTTGGGTTGTTTCACAAAATAACACTACATGTGCATAGATTCCAACTTTATAACATCCTTTAAGTATCTAGAAATATGCACAAAAAACCTAACTAATTTATTTTTTAAAGAATTTTTTAATAGGTATTAAGGAGCAAAGTAGACCAGAATTCTTGGTCTAGTCCCAAGCAATTTCGTTAGAAGCTTGCAAGAGATCTTAGAGTGTTGAGATGGTAACAAATACAAAGACCAAAATACCTCCACTTTATATCCTACCCTCACCCCCTTTGGTTAATAATACCATTTCCTTCCCCTCTCATCCCTTGACAATCCAAAATTCATCCCCAAGATAAGTCATAAAATTCCATGGCCTAAAATGTTATTATAATTTTGATGAGTGGTGTTTAAAAGGGCATGAATGTAAAGAAGGAAAAAATATTCCAAATGGATGTGTCTTCCCAAAAATAATTGGAAGACATTTCTAAACTATAATTAGAAGAGACCCATCTTCCTTTGGAAGAAAAAAACTTGGAAGCTCCTTGTTAGGAACATCAAATTTCCCTCAAAAGTGCTTCATTATGCATTTGCACACCCCAAACATTGAATTTGATTGGTTACATAAAGGAATACTAGGTGATTATTTGGTTGATAGCTGAAACAACCACAATTTTATTCATAGGGGAGTCACCAAAGAATTCCATTCTTATATCCATGTCGTGCATAATTCAATTTATGATATCGAGGGGTATTATGATGAATTGTGAAATCCAATGTAAAAATGTGAAAGTTTGAATGGGAGACTATCAACTCAAATATCAAATATTGATTATTAAAATGGGTAGTGGTGATGTACTTCTTAATGTGTTGGTCCTATTACCCTAAATTGCAAGGAAATGTGTCTTAAGGAAGAAAAAAAACATATTTTGATAATAATTATGTTTAATTTCCCTAAATTTATCAAATCTTAGTGGATGGAGCACCTATTAAGGAAAGGTCACTCTAGTCTTATTGTTCATTTCAATTCCAAACAATTTGCGAGTGCCACTGCCAGTCTGAGACTCACCATTATTTGTGAATGGCTTTAACTAATTTTGGAATCATCAACATTGAGATAAAATCAACAAGGTCCAAGAAACAAAAAAAATCGTAAAAAACAAGGAAATATCAACATAAATCAGAAATCTTTGGAAAAAAATTTAAAATTTTAAAAATACAAAAAAATACAAATATCCCTTGGATAATAGATAAGTTTATCTAGTATTGAATGGAGGACACATGATCAAACCAAAAAAGCCTTGATGTTAACATGTTTATGAAAACTTGATTTCTTAGTGTAGTTGATTAGTTCGTTTATGAGTGAATGAAGAGATGAAGGATTTAGGAGATGCAAAGAAATAAAATGGTAGTTAAATTATGAAATTTACTCTATGTTTTTATTTCCTAAATATCATATCTCAAATATACCAACACTACTAGCTCAATTTCTAGTCTGCATTGGGTTAAGACTTAGCACACTACAGGAAATCCTTTCTTCCTATAATAGATTTTAATGGAGCTAATAGTAATCTCATTCCCCATCAAAATTACTATGCATAATTTTGATCACCCCGAGTTCAAATATTAGGAGGAATATATTCTTAGCTAGCATGCTTATGGTTTCTACAACTACAATTACATAACACCAAACTTTCTTTGGAACGAAGAATTAGTTGGTGTCAAACAAAAAATTTCTAAAAATAGACACACTTGATCAATCTCTCCAATGTATAGATGTATAGTTGGGCTCCCCAGAATTATTCGTTGAAGAAATTAGATAAACCTCATGTTACATCCACATTCAACACACCATACAAACATAGGGAGAAAGTCGAGGAAGGTAGAACTGGTTGCATATTTTGACCAGTAGGGATTGGGATAACAATGCCAACATGTTCAGAGAGAGAAAATAATGGTAGAGTGAACAGGGTTGAGGAATTCCAAACTTAACAAGGTACAAAAATGGGCACAAACCTACGAATCTCACACAAGTGAGTAGGCTAGGAATGCACCTACTTTGATACCATGTAAAACTCATGAAAATCAACAAAAGATTTGAATCAAGAATAAGGTTGTGTATTAGCTACAAAATATACATATCAATGAATTTTGTGTGACCTAATTTTTCATCTTCCAAGAGATATTTTCGACTTCTCATGACAGTTGGTGTTCACTTGAGTCTTTTCACCTTCCTCTGAAGTGAAAAGGCCAAATTTACATAACTCGAGAGGATTATGTTTCCCATAGTGAGAATGACCATGTTATTTCCCTATTTCTGAGTAGTTTATCACCCAATGTGGATCCTTATAAGCACCATTTGCACATAATTATGAAATAGAAGAAATCATTCAAGAAATATTGGACAGACATACTGGATTCATACATCCCAATATAAGCCCTTAATCATCACCCATGGTTACGATATTATAGAAAAAAGGTAGTTGGCATATATGTCCTAATTTTTGGGCTCTTAATTACTTTATCATCAAATAATTTTTTCTCATCCTATTTATTGATCATTTCACTGTAGAGCTTCATGAATCCAAGTTCTTCACTAAAATATACCTTCAATCATGATACCACCATATACAGATGAGGGATTTGGACTTATCTAAGCTATCCTTCCAAACATGTGAAGTTCATTATGAAATATTTGTGTTTCTCTTTATATTTGTCAATGCTCCATCCATAGTTTAGAGCTTATTGAATAATAATTTTCAAACCTTTGTATGAAATTTCATCCTTGTATTTTTTTTATGACATCTTGATCTACAATAAGGCTTGGTACTCCTAATTAAAGCATGTTGATAGATCCTTAGCGATCCTTTATGAGCCCTAGTTATTCCTTGTTTCAAATTTTATTTTGAGGATTCAAGGGTTGAATACTTGGGTCACGTTCTCATTAATTAGGGTTGGTTGTTATTCGATCCCATGAAAATTTTAACTATGTAGCATTGGCCATGCCCTATTACCATAAGTATAGTATAGGGTTCCTTATGACTTATGGGATACAACAGAAATTTTGAAGAATTATCATAAAATTTCTATCCACTTAAAAAAATTTCTAAAATTAATGTCTTCTTATGCAACACAAACATCAATAGGCATTTTATGTTTTAATGGAAACCATGTGCAATACACCCATTTTACTAGTTTCATTTTTTTCTAGGATTTTTTTCTTGAAATATTATGCTTCAAGTATATATCTTGGAGCTATGTTGATGCAGGAAGCACACCCTTATCATTCACTAATAAGTAGTAGTGTGACATAAACATGAGAAAATTCACCTACGAGAAAGAGGTAGTAATGTTTCATGCATTTCACGTTTGGGATCCATATTTTCTTGGGAGGTACTTACAAACCAAGAAAAAACTTCATAGTTTATAGTATATTCTGTAGTAGAGATTATCATCTATTGAGAAACACAAGTGAATCATTAAGATTATTGGGTATGATTATGAGATCATATATAATAAAGGAAGATAGCATGTGAAGTTCCATGGTATACCATGGAAATATGAAAGAATATTTCTCTTTTCCTTATTCATAATAATACATGATTATCTCAATGAATCATATTAAAAATGGTTGTGAATAACATTTTGGTTTAAAGTATTCAAAGGATCCATTAAGATCCTAATTCTCCCCAGTAGTTATTCATGATAGCAAGATAACTTAAAGCATAAAAGGATCATTCTTTTGGGGGGGAATTCTACTTTAAGACAATGAGGCTTATAGGGGCTGCGTTAATCTTATATCTTTCATCACTCTTGATTTTAGAAAGCCTATGAATGAGGTAAGTGTTACTTATTTTGTGAAGACATTGAAACATGCGTAGAATGTTTGTAGCTACATGTGAAAATTATAAAGGGAACAAGTGTGTGATAGTGAAGACTATTTGAGCATTACAACCAATGTTAATTCCAATTGTTGTACCTAATTATTTAATATTTTTGTCCTAAAACAAATTTGTACATAAATAAATTAGGAAGATGAAACGACTTGTGGGTGATGAAATGGATGGTTATTTACTTTTGTAATTTTGATAAGTCATAAATGAAATTCACACTTGGGAGTTACCTCTGACATGGTATCATAACCTAGTTTAAATCCTTTCCTCCTAGTTTAACTCCTTTCCTACTCATAATCTCTCTTCACATTTGATAAGGATTTCCTCTTTTGTTATTGATCTATCTTGGCTACCCTCAAATGTCTCTCTTGCTAAAACCTACTAAGCATGATTTTATATCTTATCAACACTATTGAGGAATGATGTGGCCATATTATTCACTACCTGTGCACCCATTTTTATTTTTAACTATAAGTGGTATCCTTGAGTCATAGGGACATATATTTCATGTTTTCTACCCACCCTTGACCACCTTCAACATGTAATCCACTAGGTCTTCACAATGTTCATCGTTTTTCCAGTATAGTGACAGGTTTCTGCAACATATCACATGGACCTACATTATCCTTTGTCTGAATTCATGCATGAAATATCCAAGCTTTTCTCAATGTTGAAAAATATCAAGCCACGTTTTCCTAGCATCTACTCCTTAAATCAGGGAGATTGTTTAGACACTCTCATAGCCCATAAAATACCCTTTATTCACAGCTTTCCATCTTCAATCATTCCAAGGTATCTTTGAACCACCTAGGTGTGTCTCTAAATTTCTCATTGATTTAGTGATGTCACGGTTTAGAGAAGTGAAGATGATATAGTTCCAATGCAATTTCATATTTTCTAAACCTGAAATGTATAAGGTGTCTTATGACTTAGCAAATTTTGAAGCCCTTGTAGCCCACAATTCTGGCGTGGTTTTATTTGTTTTTTTTTCATTATTTATATTCATACTCAATGTTCTGTTATATACCTTACATTTTTCTGGGCCTTAATTCATTCAATTTTTTGAAAATTCCACTCATTTTCGAGGTATAATATTGTAGTTTGTAATTTTCTGAGAAATATGAAGGCTTGTAATGAGAAAATATTGGAAAAAATTTATAGGATGGGCCTATGTTTCCTGTAGAGATATATTAGATTATTTCATCTGAGATTATTGTGGCATATATTTTCATTACTTAGGCCTCACCGCAAGAATTTGTTTGAGATTTTTTCCCTCATTTCCATCATTGATGCTAACTAGGAAGGAGAACTACTAAGAGTCCTATTGAGAGATCAGGAACACCCATATATTTAATGACTTATGGAAAGTGATCTATAAAGCAAAGGAGGAAAACAAACCTATCCACAACATATAAGAAGCTAACCATTTGGAAGAATAAGGACAACAAAGCTTATGCCTACGATTACCATTTATGTAAGTAAAGAGGTGAGTCATCATATAGTTTTTTATTAGAAATTATTATGGTGCATTAAAAAACATGAAATATATATATATATATATATATATATACATGTACATATACATGTATACTTAGAATTGGAGATTACACAATTAATGTTCAAACTCTCCAAACTCTAGTTAAAATATGATGATCCTTTGGCCCTAGCCTCTAAAATTAGAACCATGATGCATGATGTAGATGCCTACGTAGTGAAGATGGAAATTCCTCTCACAACATTTTTCAAGGCCCGATACCCTACATATTCTCATTATCTAGAATACACTCAAGTTAGTGAGAAAATTCAATCCATTACTTTAAACTCTTTGGTGGAGGAGATTGAATAACAAGAGAAATATTTTGGGAGGAGGAAAAAGATAAATTATTCTCTTGAAAAAATAAATGTGTATTTCTTAGAAAATGAAGAAATAGTCACATTATCATCCTAAATGAAGTGGTAGCGAGAAGATGATTCGAAGAAAAAAATTTCGAGAGGAAAGGGGGTAATCATCATTAAGGAGAAATATTTGAACTTCACTACATTTGTTATGGAATAGATGGACATGATGTATCAACATGGAAAACCCCTTGGCACAGAATCAAAGAGAATCGAAACCAAAAAAGAAAAAAGGTAAAACAACATATCTTGTTAAAGGTAAAGCATCTAAATTTTCCCATTATATTATTTCCCATTGCAATATTCGAGTAATGGAAGATATGTTTGGCACTTTATTTTCTTCTTGGAGAGATGCATGATTGCTTGATACAACTACGACATGCCACTTGACCTTTAGGAGAGACTTATGTGAAATGTAGATGAAACAATGTATTTTGCAGATAAATCAAGTATGAAACCCTCATGCTTAAAATATATGGATTTCAACATTTTCTTCTACATCATGTGATCTACCTTCCATACCCTGTAAGAAATTTGGTGTCCCTTGTTCACATTTTCTAGCAAAAGCCACTTTATTCATATCTTTGATGGTAAAGTGGAAATAAGAAAAATAGTTTGACAACATGGTTTCATTACTAGTGTGAAGGACGAAATATTGTTGAGTTTGAAAAGGATATCTTATCATATACAAAATTATGCATACATGTCTCATCATAATGTGGGTACATTTTTCATTTAGACTACTATGGAATGCTATAATGGCATTCTTCATGTACTAAAAAAGAATTGTGCTTTTTATTTTCCTATTATTCCTAGGAAGCTAAAGCAATGTGATGTTTGTATCCTTAGAAAGAATAACGAACAACCTTTTCATGATTTTTCTTCTAAAGCATGCAAAAAACTTGGATTGGTACACTCTTATTTGTGTGTCCCTATGAATGTCCCCTCTGCTAATGAAAATAAATATAGTATGAATTTTACTAATGATTACACTAGAATGTGTTGGTTGTACATGTTGAAAATTAAATTGAAAGCTTTTGAAACTTTTATAAATTTTAATGTATTGATTGAAAATGGAGTAGAATCATATATTGATTGTCTTCCTACAACATTTAATGAATTCAAAAACTATCATTGCCAACATGGTATCCAACATCAAACCATGGTTAGATACAATCCTCAACAAAATGGTGTAGCTAAAAGAATGAACAAGACTATCTTGAACATAGTTCACTCAATGATTTTTTCAAAAATGTAAAATTGATGTTTAGGGTTGAAGTGGTCCATGTATATTTTATGTGAAAAAAATATGTGCATATCATGCTCTTAGAAATAAGACTCATGAAATGTGGTAAGGTCACATATCTTTGGTAAGGCATCCTAGGATCTTTGGTTTCACCTACCATGCCTACAAAGAAGCAACTTTGAAGCAACCTAGCCAAAAATGCATGTTCTTGGTGTATTCATTTACCACCAAGGCATATTGTCTTTAGGATAGGGGAAACAAGAAATTTTTTTTCTCAATATAATTTTTTCTTGAATCTTTCAAAAGCTGACAACAATATTGAAAAAGCAACTTGATTTTTAGAACAATTCACTTATGCAAACACATCAAAGATAAAATAGCACACAGCAAACTCTAAAACAAATTCTATATTGTGAATCAAGGAAATTACACACATATTTATACAAGAAAAAAAGTCTCAAGATAGGAATTCTATCTTAGACGTACGATAGTGTGGTTGAGAGATTCTCTCAACCACACACTAAACTAGGAGAAACTATATTCTAGCTAATTCCTATTATGTAGGAACAAACTCCTCAAATGGAGAATTACAACCATAGACAAGTAGGAATTAATTATTCTAACTCCCCCCTTAATGACTACTTGTCATGATAGTGATTCACAAAGTATTGTTGTGGTCAAAACATTACAAAGAATATGTCGACATCCATATAAAAGAGCAACCATCCACCGTAATGCATGGGTACCAAGCCGCTGCAACCGCTAGTCGTGTAGGATGTCCTTCGCATACATGATTCTATCGATAGTTATCACTTCATATATGTACTGCAAATCCACCACCATCGGGCGAATTGCATGTACGAGAACCTCCAAAACACAATGCGCCTCTCTCGGACGGATCCGCAACTTCTCCGATCTGCTCCTCTCGCAAACCGATCCCGAGTGAAGTTGAGGCTTCCGTGGATCTTCCAATCTACCTCTCCGGGATAGATCCACAACTTCTCCGATCTACTTCTCCACAAATCGTCAAAGCGAAGATGAGGCTTCCCACGGACCCCCCATGAAGTTGAGTTGGCGTCTTCTCGAATAAAAAAATCTGCACCCCGGAATAAAAAATCCGACGTGAGTTTATCGTGCGCTTCCACGCCATTCCCATGATTTGGCGTGTTGGCACGAGTATGTGCTTGAGCACGGTTGCGCCAATTGCGCTTCTCATCACGGCTGTCGGCTAAGAAAGCACACCAACCCCTTCTTCTCGAGAGATCAATGAATCATCCGAGACCGTGAGCTAGGTGTTCTTTGCGGTCCACCTGCTCGATTGAGCACAAAGCTTTGTTGAGCACACAACTCTCATGTACACATGGCCACTCGTGTACATGCGGCCACAAAGGCACCTCAAGCCACAAAGGCAACCATCTACAAAGGTTCTATAGATGGTTTTTGGCTCACCACCAACTAGCCACAAAGGCACTCCCTTACAAAGTGGTTTGAAGATGACCACGAACTTTCAAATACCTTTAAAAGGCTTACATTTCATACTTCAACATTTTGGAGTTTTACGGGTACATACAATGACCATTACAACAACTGGACTTGCTTATAACATGCTAGGGAGTCTATTCCACAAAACCACACTAACTCAAAAAATTATCTACTTTGTTGTCCACCATAAACGTTATTGTTGCTTCATTATCCCATCTTTTCATAGTTCACATCTTGGGCATCTTTGTCAAATAAATTCTTGGAACTCCATGCTTAACTCGTCATTTCGTTAGAGTCGCGAATTCTAACAAAATAACTTTACCTACATTGATTTAGTTAGGCTCAATAAGGCTCAATAACTTTAAACATGATTCCAAGAAACTAAATAAAGCATAAACTCTTCAGATTTAATTTCTCTATCTCTGCCCATAGATGATTATTTTCCAAAATACCAGCGACCATTTTTTCACCAATGATACTGTGAGGGGTCTCGCGATAAAGAAACGAAACATAGGCACTCACGTCCACACGAAGAGAACACAATTTTCCCTTCAAGAACATTAATCCAGGATTCCACGGTCTAATTCTCCGTCGCGTTTCGATTATCCAATTCTCCCGGCATCGCAATGCCACTTCCCCCGATCACGCAGTATCAAGGCTTGGTAGCTGCTTCCAAGCATGCTTTGCCTTATGCTCGACGATGTCTTGCAACAACTAAGACCCATTGTCCAGTGAATCTCATTGCAGTTGAACATCCGAGATCTGTCTCCATAATCTGTTTCCATCACACGGGCATGCACAACTTGATCATCCTCCAATCTCTAATGTAAGCTGTCATGTCTTCATCATATCCTGCAAATTTGTTTAGTGTTGGAATGACCCGGGTTCCAACACACACTCGAAATTGTGACAATAGTTGGTCATACTAATGTCACTTAAATTACAACCAATTTCATTGTTATGACGAGTTAATCAATACATTGCAAATTTAAAAAAACATCATTAGGGGAATTAACATTTCTCCCAAGCCGTCTCCAACACAATCGCCATACAAACTCTCTGTAATCTTGATTCCAAGTAGTTCATCTTCATATATGAATGAAGCACAACCTCCATTAATCGAACAACCTTCACCAGATGATACTCACCATTTTCTTCTGCCTCTCCTCCGTTGACAACGACCTCCATATCTCCACCCCAGTACACTACTTCCACAGCGCCATCTTCTTCTTGCGATTAACTTTGCCACCTTCCTTTCACTAGAATTTCCTCTATTAAACACATAGCCATCACCTTTACTAATTTTGGCAAGAATATTTGCAACAACGCTTCCGCAATTTCTCTTCATTAGCGGCAAAAGCATGCCCAAACAAATTTTACCTTTTCCTTTTGATTTACTTTTTGGGTCCAAAAAACAAAAAAAATGCCATTTAACTTCATGCACAAGTTAAATTGCAAAGACTTTATGTAACTCCCGCATCAAAAGCACACAGATCAGAATTAAAAAAGACCTGCTGTCCTCATGCAGATTAGATTAGCATGACCACTTTGAGTTCCACAGCTCGCAAAGTTTTGAGGTCCGGAGACCGATAAATTTCGCACTTTGTTGTTATTTTATGTAGAACCTTCTTCGCTCCACCCACTTGCTCTCCACGACAGAGTAGGTGAGTAAGAGCTCGTGCGACAATGGCCCGAGATAAGCGGGGCTTGCCATTCAACACACCACTGCTTCTCCCAATTTTCGCTTCACTTCCTCTATCCGCGCCAGATTCCGGATGATCAAGGAGAAAGCAAGCTGAACGCTAGAGAGGCTATGGATGGCCCTCGGTGGAATCTCTCGGACCTCGGTACTCAAGGTTATTTCCGTTCACGAGTAGGAAGGCAGCATTACAAGAATGGAAACGTTCTCCCACGACGTTTCGGATAGCGTTCGACATAGGCGGCCGGGCAAGGCTCCACGCATTCACGCGGTTCCAAATCATAATGCGAGCATTCGCCTCCATGTATCAATCAACACTGTATACATTTTCTGGATCTCGGTCGAGGAGGCGGTGATGCCATCCCATGAATGAAGCGCCTCGGCCAGACAATAAACCAATAAGCGTAAAAATAAGGTAAAAGGGGACCAATATCTCACGGCAGCGAATTCATGCTGGCAAACGAGATCTTTCAAGAGGATAAATCATAAACCGAAAAGGAAGAAGATTCAGGGCGAGGCTGTTGAGAATCAAACGTGCCAACTCTTTACTTACCCGATGTGTGCGTGATTTTTATTTCATTTCAAATTTGCGGGGAGTGCACTGTTGTCTATTCGCCGGTTGCTTGCATCTCATGGTCATGGTGGCGATTCTATGATTAAGATCCTTTTGGTTGTAATCTCCAGAAGATAGCGATCCATCCACACTCAACATGCTACGCCTTCGATCAATTCACGCGATGGCACACTTCAATCCACGCACACTCCTCTACGCACTCAAATCTCCTCCGTGACTCATATCTATTCCACTAGACTTTGCCACATATCACTTGATGGACAAACAAACTTAAAACTAATATAAATGATTTATTTTCCTATGCCCGGGGAAGGGCCAGAGGGCCCTTACGAGCTTTGAAGCTACGATACCAAGATAAAAATAGCACACAACAAACTCTAAACAAATTCTATACTATGAATCAAGAATTACACACATATTTATACAAGAAAAAGTCTCAAGATAGGAATTCTATCTTAGACGTATAGTAGTGTGGTTGAGAGATTCTCTCAACCACACACTAAACTAGGAGAAACTATATTCTAGCTAATTTCTATTATGTAGGAACAAACTCCTCAAATGGAGAATTACAACCATAGACAAGTAGGAATTAATTATTTCTAACTATCAAAAAATTTAATAATACCTATTTGTTTAATCATGTCTTACAAACAATTTTTTTTATCTTTCTTATAACTTAACTTGATTACATCATAACAAGTCACCATTTTAATTAAGTAAATATTTTATTATTATCTCCATTTTATTACACTTTATTCATTTATATATAATATTAAAATATAACCATTTTAATCTACTAATTTAATGATTTTAGTGAGTCTATATTTTTAATATATTTATATAAAATAACTTCAAACAAATAACTTGAACTTTATATAATATTTTTCAATGTTACAATGTTTATTAGAAACAAACATAAATATATATCTTACTAAAGTTTTGGGAAATGAATGTTTTCCATTTTTGTATTTTTTTTAAATGTATTTGTATTCTTATAAGATTTATACAATAGGAATTACAAGACTTTATAATTATAGTATATTAATGTTTAAAAAATAATATTAGGTGAACTATTTAATTTTTTGGGTTACCATAAAAAATGACTAATTTGGGCGGTAATATTGGTGTGAATTCAAATATATAATTGTAAAACATAAATATGCCACTTACTTAAATAAAATTATTACGTGTTCCCTTTAACATATAGAAAGTCTATCGGCAGTCGAGAATCCATCCCACTAGAGTTCGTTAAAGCGAAAGGTAACCATATATTTCTTTGCCATTTACAAGAAGTGGTATGGATTTATATTAGAATTTGGCCAAAATGCCTTTCACCGGTTACATTTGATCGGGCATAGCCCTTAAACTTTCTTCCACTAAGCCCGATCAAAGGCCCCAAATCTTAGGAAGCTGCAAGATTTACTCGAGACTATCGAGTCTATCTCCAGATTATTTTCCCTATCTTAAATAGACAAACAAAGCTCGATTCGATAAAATGCAAAAAAACATGAGAATATTTATGGAATGGAGTCCCAGTTCTCAGTTCCGTCGCCAAGAGACAGACAACGGGAAAGTCGAACTGCCCTATTGGCTTCCAAATCAGCGGCTTTATTATTTTCCCTCAAAATTTGGAGGAAGGTTGTAGTCGGAAAGATTTCACCGAGGGTTACGATTCTTGAAATCACTCTTGCCACTCTAATGTCTACAGGAGAGGAATCCTCCACTAAGACTTTGATAATGGATTGAGAATCTCCTATAATACTGACATCCGAGAGACCAATAGCCTTTGCTTGCTTAAGACCTTGCGAAGTGCCAATGCTTCAGATCTTTGCATCTTCAGTAGTCTACCCTAATCCCAACTGAACTTTGCCACGATTATGCCCTCTTTATTTTTTTATAATTCCTCCTGCCCAGCCAATCCAGATTTCCTTTCGTTGCTCCATCGAAGAACAAAGAGAATGCGGATTGCACCGAGGAGCAAATCCGATAGATCATTCTCCATCCCTTTGAATTGCCACTCTTTTTTATGACCTTGTGATGCCTTGTTTGCTGCGGAATTGGAGGTCCATCGAGGCACCCCATTCTAAGTCTTGTTGGCTCGATTCAAATCCGGAAAATGTTCCCCGCAATTTCTTTCCAAAGACATTTTGTTTTGGTGATGATAAACCGTGAATTTAGACTTTTCATCTCTCGAAAACTCTTCTATTACGCTCGAGCCGCATTTGCCGTGGAACAAATTTCGGTCAAGGGAGAGCCATGCGACTTTGAAATTTTCATTTTTTGGGAGTGTTCTCCCGGGTAGTAATTCCACCATGTTTGCAAAAATATCGGATATAGACATGGGTAAAATGAAATCAGATTTCCGAGGCTCGTAGCTGCCAAAGGTGCTGTATTTCTCTTGAAAATTTGCGTCCAATATGATATGTCGTGTTCTCCTCAATCGTCGCCAAAGATAAGTGGCATCGAAAGGGACCATGAAGTCCTTTCTTCTTCAATCTATCTCATTGTTAAAATCCCTCCGTGGCATAACAACCAACAAAATGAATCAACCTTAGGCATGGATTTGAAATTCCGTATCCCGTTACATACGGCGAGGATTAGGAGGGACGTTAGGATGATCATGAAGGCATTTATATCCTCGTGCAACCGTGTAAAGCCCCGGGGCGGCTCCCCAAACTACGTACATCCTTCTTACCCACGCGCGAGAGGGCACCACACCACTAAACGAAAAGAAAGGAGAAGATCACGTGCTTGAGACAGCTCTGGGAGGGACGGGAGGGAGCCTCCAACATGCCCATTTCTCGCCTTCCCATTGTGAAATGTCCCAAATATTAATGCAACTCCGCATTTTCCAACCACAAACGCAGCGCATACGAGAGGAGACAATGGGACGATAAAGGATGGTGCATCATAATGTTGTCGTCCCATGTCTTAATTTCTTTGCCGTTTCCTAGAATCCAATACGCTATGTCTCCCGATTAAAGGGGATGCTTTGTGACGCAGCTTGATCAGCCGCGTCCGTGGTGGGTAGGGCATGCAGGACATCTCTTCCTCTTTTCCATGAAATATTTCCTCCATAGAGCTCTTTGTGCCCAACTCCGGGATGTGGACCAATGATTCTCCAAGATCTTGGCTCACATGGCTATGTTTTCGGAGGCCGAGATATTTGAAGTTAAGGCCTCCTCGCTCCGGGGACTCGTGATTTCTCCCAACTTACCAAAGGGATTTTCCTAGCATTTTGATTTCCCCCTTTCCCGTAAGAACTTGCGAATGAAGGCTCCATTTTTTTGATGATGCCTCAGAAGGGGGCTAGAAGTATGAGAATTGAAAAATGGGGAGGCTACTAAGAACGGATTTCGATGAGGACAATTTTTTCGGCAAGATTTAACCATGAGAATACCCAAGCTTGGACTTTGGCCTTAAATTTTTCCAACAAAGGAAACCAATATCTATTGTATGCCAATTTGCGGAAAGATGGGGAGGCCCAAATAAGTAAAGGAGGACCATTTGAGGAAGGCGGTAAAGCCTGATTCTTGAAATGGCGAGAAGGGTGGAAGTAGAGATATTCCAAAGAAAAATCTTTGCACTTACCTTTGTTTAAACTGACTCTCGTAGCTTCTTACTGTAGTCGTCCAAGACCTCCTTGAATCTTAAAGTGCAGATCCGCGGCGGCCCCTAACAAGAGGGTATCATCCGCAAACAGTGGTGTGGTTAACATTTTTAACCCATCCGGCTATATTGAGCCCCCAAGATCTGGGTCAACAGCGCTCCGATCTGTAGGAACTCAAGACGTAAACATGAAGGACGAAGAGGAGCGGAGAGAGGGGGAAACCCTACCTAAGCCCTCTTGAAGCTTTAAAAAACCAACTCGCTCTCCCATTCACCAGGCGATCCAAGGGCGTATGCAAACAAAGCACAAATCCATTTTAAAAAGCCCATTCCAAAGCCAAATTTTTTTCAAGACTTCCCAAAGAAAGCTAAGTGTGACCCGATCAAAAGCATTAGCCAAATCTAATTTAATTACCATACCTTTCTTTACGAAGCTGGCTCGAGTGAATCACCTCTGCACAAGGATGAAGTTGTCGGCAAAGCGTCTCCCTTTGAACAAATCCACCTTGGTTCTCCGGCCGATGGCCGGAAGGATTCCTTTAGTCCGTTGGCAATAACCTTTGTGATTAATTTGTATCCAATATTACAAAGAGAGATGGAGCGGAACCCGATTAAATTCTTTAGCACCCTTTTTCCTTGGGAATGAGGGCAAGAAAAGATGGAATTGCGCTACCCCCAATTTTACTGGAAATTTTGAGATTTCAAAATCATTTTGTAGAGGTCTTTCTCCACAATATGCGGCGGGTTTGAAGAAATCTTGTAGTGAAGACATCCGCCTCAGGGCTTTGTCGGGCTCCACAAGCCGGAGAGAGAATATATTATTAATTGTATAGAGATATTCGCTTCAAGTTGTTGATTCATTAAAGGTGAGTTCCTAGGGTTAAATGCCTCCAAAAATTTAGAGTTTGGGTCCGTCACGCCCTCTTCTCTATGACGTGTTTTGAAAGTGATTGAAAAGCTCGTCTCTCTTTATGCTATCAAAGTCTTTGTGTGTCAAGTTGCCACTCTTTGGATTTCTCGCGGTATAATTGAAGCTCTTTACGGCTTGAGCTTGCTCGTGAAAGAAGGCAAAATTTCTCGTCTCTCGCTTTGAAAGCCATAAACTCCCAGACTTCGTCTCCAATGCTCTTCCTTCAAAGGCAAGCTTTATGGAAGATTTGCATTTGGAGCTCGCCTTTCCTTGTCTAATACTTCTTTAGTGATTTCTACATCTTCACTTTGGGCATGGTGTCGCAAGATTGACTTGGGCTTGCTTTCTCTCTTTTGCGCAGGGGAGGGAAGAGATTTGGCCCAAGTTTTAAGAACCACTTTCGACCTTTCTAAGTTTTTCTTCCCAAAATGAAGAAAGAAGAACCTTTCACCGGCGTATTCCGACGTTAGCCTTGAACCAAATTTAGAGACTACGGTTCCTTGATCCAAAGAGGGTTGAATCTAAAGGTGATGGGGCCAAGATCTTTGTGGCCCAACATCTCAAGAAAAATGGGCTTATGATCCGAAACATTGCATGGGAGGATATGTGATCCGACTCCGAAGCTCAAGAAAAGGGAAAGAACTTCTTGCACTCAAACATCTATCCAAGTCTAAAGCGCCATCATGACGGACCTCATTCTTTTGTTAGATCGTGTGTACTTGCCATTTTCTTGATGTCCAGCGGATCCCGACGCACGATGGTCTTCCACCACATTCCCTGCGGTGGTCCCTTATGATTGTGCCTCCTTGCTTTTCCTCCATGCGCGAGGTAAAGGTTTAGATCCCCATGTTTGTTGGAACACAGACACTGAAAAGGCGACGTGTACCTCTCGCTAGAGTCCACAAAGGTCGCAGCCTCAAAAACGACCAGTGGGTGTTGTGCGGCTCGGTTGACCTGGCCTATAATTGAGAGGGTTCCGTAGAGAGCCTGGGCCTCGCAGGCTCCCCATGCTTGAAAGCCGCATGGCCAGCCACTTTCCTTTCCAAAATTTTTTATTGATTTGGAGAAATTCTCTTTGTCCTCCATTTTGGTCTCCTCAATCAAGGAAGAATGTCAGGCCTTTCTCTTCTTATAAGGCTTCTCGTTGCTTTCTTTCTCTTTTCACTTTGCTCCCCCATTCCTCTGCGGTAGCCCAGGAGACAATCTTCACTCACTCATTTTTATATGATGACGGCTCCTCGAGCTCAGCGCTTGATTTTTTGATCATCTTTTAGATATTTTTGCCCAAGGAGTTTCTCCGCAGTGGGATGAATACCACCGAAGGTTGCTTTTGTAAGTTTCCCCGATCTCTCTCTCTCTAACAGCGATTTGCGGCTTGCGCGATCTTCCTAACCGATGTCCGCGTATCTCCTATTTCTCCATCCTCCTCGAGACTCCTCCGAGTCATGTTCCTCCCTCGGAGGCTTCGTTTGCTTATCCTTGTTTCTTGCCATGGTGCTTTCTTTAGGTATTGATTACAGCCGAAAGTCATCTCAATGGTTTATCTTGCCTTTATCTTCTTCACGAGGAGTCTCTTTGCACAGTAGCTTAAGACCTCATACCTATTTTCTCTTGACTTTTTGGCGTGGGAACGTGCTGTGGAGGTAGGTCTGCCATGAACCCCGTATTTCTTGTAGAGATGTCCTTGGCCCCTTGACCTAGTTCCAAACCATCTTCCTTTCCTTTCTCTCAGCTTTCCCCTTTGTTCCGGGCACCCTCTTGCAAAATGGCCATAGATGTGACATTTACGGCATTTGAAAGGGAGTTTGCTCATAGTCCAGCTGCCTGCACATGTGTCCAACCTCCGCCAACCTTCGATTTGATGGGCCTCCGGAAGCCCCACAAGTCCACCTCTGCACGAGATTCGGCGCTGCCGTACTCATCGTTTTTGTTTGCTCTATCGATGAATTTTCCCAAAGTGTTACCTATGTGCTTGAGGGACTCCCGGTTCCAACAATGCATCGGAATATTAGGGAGGCCAGAACCTGCACGGGACGTGCCCAGTTGGGACATCCACGGCCGATCGGGAAAGCCGAGTCCATTTGTTGAGGTAGGGCCTACTCCGGGTCCCATCAAATAGGGCCCATTCCGAAGATCGGAGTCTTTGTCCTCCTTTGTGTTGAACTCCGAACGGAAGAAGCCTCTGCCTAGAAAATATGAGGTGACTTTGTTCTTCACCGGTGGAACCCGCTTAACGACCCGCTTTGGAGTCGATTTTGGCGAGGGACAAAGGCTTGTGAATCGACACACCGGGGCACGATACTGCCGGGGACAAAGCGACTCCGGATCGGACCCTCGGGAGGGAGGTTTACCTCACGGAACATCGTTGAGCCTTTCGACAAACTTAGTGACTTCGAGACTTCTTTCTTTTTGAGCAGCGAGGCAAGAAGAAAGGAGAACACCGTTCGCCCGACAGTAGCTTGCGAGGGACCAATGGAGCGAGCACGGCCTCCATGGCAAAGAGTTCAAATCAAAGCAAAAATCCAATCTACACCAAGCAAATACAAAGGAAGCGAGGCATCTCAAGGCCGGGATGAAGAAGAAGAGGATCCGATCGAGATCCTGCGTGGAAGAATCTCCAGGAGCGTATCCAGCGTATTTGAAAAGAGATCAAGAGACTGCGAGGTCGGGAGGACCCCGGTGAGTCAAAGGAGAAAACGGCCAAGAGGGCGAGCCCCGTGACTCGGGTTGCGCGGGCGGGTGTCGTAGAAACGTGAGGCAGCACGGCACTCGAAAAAATCTTGCGAAATTCCTTTGCCATTTTTTAATAGTTAATCATATTCCAATTTTATTATAATTGGTTGTGTTTGTTATAAAAGAAAATTCTAGAAAGGGTTGTTCGTGGCGGCCGCTTCTAAATGTGAAGAGAGCAGTCATCTCCGCGTGATACGACTTTGTGAAGTTACGAATCGTTGGACGCTAAAAGAATGTTATATACGCGAGGATGGGTTTAGTAATTCTAGGGGACCACCTGTCCACGGTTTTGCTGCACCGAGCACCCATTTCTCTCACCAAATTTGAGTTGTGTTTCACCATTCATAATCCAAAGCCGCCATACTCGCTTTTTGAGACCGAGAGCTTGAGATGTTCCTCATGTACGGCGTGTTAGATTCGTGATAGTAATATTATATTTAAATAATATTTTAAAATATTTATAATAATTTTTGAATAAATAAGTGTAATATAACATAAAAACTTTATACTTTGTTTTTATTTATAATATATATTTATACATTTCTTTACTATAAATAATAAAAAAATCAACTTAAAAATTATAATTATATACCATTATTATATATGTGATAATTTTTTTCCTTAAAATTTCATATTAAAATTTCTCTAACCCTCTTTTGCAACTAGCCATTAACCTTTTGCAAAAATAAAAAATGTTCAATGGATAAATCCTTTTGACTTTTTGAAATGTAATCTTATTTTTATTCGTATATATTATTTTAATAATGTATATAGCTTACACCTATTCATATGTATTATTATGGTAATATATATATGTTTCTAAATAATAAACCGGCCTCTTTTTCTTAGTGTTGGAGTGAGGTTGCTAGTTACTAGGAATTAGAGTGAGGTTGCTAGTACCATACTCACATAATATCATGAATGCTTTATAGTTCATTATGTTATTAGTGAGGACCTAGGTGGGAAGATATTGGTATAATTTTGTCTAAAATGGGTCTTTTTAAGGAAAGATAATAAAATAAGAGAGCAGTCCCCGAAGGGGGTGTACATGGAAAGAGGAAATAGGGCCTTAGGTAATGTATGCCCACTTGCCCTCGAGTACATATCAAAGCGTAAAGAGGGAGGATGTGACACCGCCCTCGCATGCATGGTCATAGTTGGCTAGTGGTTTATTTATGGGTTTTGATGCATGGTGGGGTTGTTGCGTAGTAAGTTGCGAGGGAGTCGAGGTAAGGTACTTGGCCTCTTGGAACGATTTGTATGTGAAAGCGGGAATGCGTGAGGACCCCGATGTTGTGGGTAATGGTGAGTTTTGATGGTTAGTTAGGAAATCATGTTATTTTGTGTAAACAATGTGTGGCTAATTAGGTTGCCTCCGAAACCTATTTGTGTTCAAGGCTAGTGGAAGCCTCTACTCTAGATATTTTGTGCCATTGAGTTTTATGTGTATCATGCCATGTGAGGTCACATCTCTATTTTTCCAAGTTCCCCACATTTTAGACGTCCTGGAGAGTCTAGCCATATGCAGCGTTTAGAGTCATCTTTCCGTAGTATGAATCTTATTTATTGTTTAGGGTTATTGTTGTGAGGGTAATTTGTTGTCAGGTTTTTCTTTGGTCCTCATCTCTTGGTTTAAAGTGGGGTTTGCAAGTCGTATTGGGTCCATGCTGTGTTGGCTTATTTTCGTGGCAAGTTAAGGGGTTGGTGGATGGAATTTAGTGTCTAGTTGCGCTCTCTTGGGTGTCAAATTCTTGGGAGTCCTTTGGTGTTGTTATTTACCTCTTTAATGGTCAAGGTGAAAGGACCTTAGTTGATGATGTCTTATCCTTTTCCATTTCTAGTGTCTCCTCTATTAAGGATAATGTCTTTTGTCTAGTTTTACTCCGATGAGTCGTCCATTAGTTCCATGGTATCGTCAAACAATGGGTTGAGTCGATCTTTTTGTTCTTTTATGCGGGTAAGAGGTAATCATTGCAGGCGGTATTAAGTCTCATCTCGCGAGACTTCTGCCGATGCCACCTAGAAAAATAATGAGGTCTCAGAATCGGAGGGCTTTGGTAGGGCTCAATCGAGGAAAAAGAGGGGGAAATAATATTTTCCCATGACTCAACGACCACATATTTCAACGCGACTTCCACCTCATACTCATGGCGAAATCCATGAGCTCGATTCCAAAGTAGGGGGAGAAAGGCAATCACTATCGTAGTTATGAGCTTTTTAAATAACATGTCGGCTTAGGTTCTGGACCCTAGGCACACCCGCGAGGTAGGAGGAAGTAGTATCTCCAAAATTAGTGGCTCTTCATTGACAAATTAAGACTTTATTGGTCCTATTATTGAGGGACAAACAAGTTGAGAAATAACATATAATTTATTTAGTGGAGGATGTCAAGAGAGATGCTTTGGAGCATAGGTTTTTCCTTAAGAAAATTCATTCTCATTTAGCGCATATGGAGAGCCAGGTTTCTTGTGACTGGAGCAGCTAGGGACTTGATGTACCCTCCTAGATCCCGTGCAGGATTCCAAAAAATATATCATCTTTCAAAAGTGACTAGTGAGCATGGTTGGTGGGTGGTGTAACTTGGAGATATCATGGGTGCTTCTACTTTTGTTTTATGCGGGGAAATTGTTATCCTCTTTGCTTCATAGATTATAGGTGTGACATAGTTAGTCGAAAAAATTACGTCTTACGTGATGGCTCTAGCACGCTCTAATGTGGACTCTATTATATTTCCCTTATAACTTATCTTTTATGTCAGTGGCTAGATGTGACACCTCTTATGTTTTTGTGGATGTATATGGTGGCTTTTGAGCTTCCTTCTCTCGGGTTCTTCTCATGTCTTTTGGTCATTAGTGGTGTTGCATCGTAGGGACAAACGCGACTCATTAGTCTCAATTCGTTTATTAGTGCTCTAGTCATGGTATTTTGGTCTCGAAATCTTAAGAATCTCTTTGGTGGGATTTGTGTATTTTTCAACCATAGCCAATGACCCTCTATGGGCATTATTGTTTGTATTTATGTCTAAAACACTTTGGGTAGAAAGGATTCGGTGTCTTGTATGGACTTGAACTTTATTTATTCCGATCGTAGGAGCCTTTGTGTTTTTGGGCATCAATGGAATTTACGATCATGAGTCTTTTATGTTTACTGAGTGTCAATGGGAGTATGTTGAGGTGTTTTCTACCCTACTATGTTCCAAAGATGATATCTTTGTAAAAAGCTCGCATGAGATAATATAAAGTAGTAATTCAGATGGATTTTTAAAAGAAAAGATAGGAAACTACTTTGTTTTTATTGTATTTTCAACTTATCTCTTTATATGTTTACTCAAATATTTAGTTTAGGTACCCATTAGATGTAGAAATTCCATTTCACATCCAACGAGTACCCACTTTGCATGCTATCAGATAAACCGCAATCGTAAGAAAATTGAAAATATATATACATGTAGAACACATATTTTCATGCATTTTCGGTTTTCCTTCGATATGGTTCTACTCTTTAAGTATGCATAGTGGGTACTCATTAGATGTGTAATTTGATTTTGCATCCAATGTTTGTTTACACTTAACATTTGGAGTAAACCTATAATGAGATAAGCCAAAAATACAATTAAAAACATATTTTTATTATTTTCCCTTCATCATTATCTTGAATTCTATTGATCCTTTTAAAATTAATGGTATATTTTTTGTTTTAAAACCCACCATTCCACCCAACTACCCCAAATAACCTCATTAAACATATATTTTCCAATATCATAAAAAAAACATTATTATTGAATTTGTATAATAAACCTCATTTGGAAATTTCCATTTTTTAATTATTTGAAAAAATAAAAAATAAAAATTATAAAAAACCACCCTTTTTTACATATTTTTTGGTATTTCCTCAATTTCCAATTTCTAAATTGGTATTTTGTGGCTACCCTTTGTGAAATAAGAAGACATCATGCCTCCTATTTAATTATTTTAAATTATAATTAAAATTAAGACTTTAAATATTTATATAATATATTTATATTAAATTTATAATAAATATAATTATATCAATATTAAAAAAAATAGAATATCATACAATAATAAAAATATTATAGAGTATTAAAATATTTTTAAAAAATTATAATAAAACAAATATTTATATAAATTAATAATAACAAAACCTAATCAATTATACTAAATTTTAATTATTTATTTTAATGAAATTTTAAAAAATTATTTATAAAACAATATAGTTGTATTCTACACAAATATTCAATATTTTTTAAATAAACTTCTCTTTAAAATAATTTTAATTTTTTTTACTATAAAACAAAAATACTTTTAAAAGTTATATCGTAATGATATTTCTATAAATTATTAATAAATATATTTTAACATACTTCATTTTAATTTTTTATTTTTCATGCTAATTTATAATTATAACATAATATTAATGTTTAAATATTTAATATTAAAATATTTTTCAAAAAATTATTTTAATATTCATAATTATTTAAATTTTTCAATATTTATATTTCAAAATTGTCTTATATAGAACTATTTCACAGTACACATAAAAGAGCTAGTTGCAACCGTGTCAAAAGGCTTGAACATAAGTAACCATTTTAGCTAAAGTTTTTTTGACTTAAAATTCGAGGATATGAGGGTGAGTTTTAATCCATATGCATGTTTCATGAAACCATTTACCGGAGAATTTAGTGGAAATCCACACATTCAAGCCACTACTCTCAACTCCGGTTCCTGATGGCTCCATGTTTGACCCTCACAAGAATTGAACCTTTCTCAATGGTGAAAGCTCCTCATTATTCACCATTACATCTACGATGAAGTCAAAATTACCCATTATATATGAGATATAGAATTTTTAGTAAAAGGAAAATTATGGGAAGTTTGTTTATTAACATGGAATTTAATATATGAAGAAATCCTCATTGATCTTGCAATGCATCGTGGGATAGTTTGTGAAAATATCGTATAGCAAGGCAAGCTAGATACATCTCCTATGCTCGAATATGCATGTGTATATGGACATCTTAGAACACTTCCCAGGAGTCAATCGGGCATCTACTACCAAGATGAGTTAAGAAAATAGATGTTTTGGCCATGAGTAGTATATACCTTTTAGATGTCACTGCTAGCACAAAAATATGGCACACTCTATATCGATATTTCTTTTGGTGGCCATGAATGGAAAAACTCAAAAAGTGTCTAACTCAATACAAGGGATGATTTTACTAGGGTTGAAAATAAACATCGAAAACCCTAAGAAACCTCCATCGTAGTGAAAATAATTCAAAAAGGGGA
Organism: Pinus albicaulis; assembly: GCA_034641835.2. Lineage (NCBI taxonomy): Eukaryota > Viridiplantae > Streptophyta > Pinopsida > Pinales > Pinaceae > Pinus > Pinus albicaulis. The sequence continues at coordinate 22,064 of JAXQQM020062308.1, read as the reverse complement.
AAGTAGTGGGGAAAAATGATATGAAGCACTAGCCTCTTTGGAGACCTTAGATGGCCAAGCAAACAATCAACCTCCAGATGTCGAGATGAAAGACAAGGCGTTCTTCCATGGCCTCATATCTTCCATCATCAACAACTTCTTAACCTTGAAGTTACAAAAGGTGTATACCAATTTTCACTGGCTCCATGGGAGGATCTTTTTTCTATCTACTTAGCTTTCCTATATTTACTACCTATTGTGCTTTTTTGCATTTACCGCCTACACCTATGTGCTTGGATTTGTGAATATTACATGCATGTTTTCTTTATGCTTACTCAATATGTATGATATTGGGTACTAACTATTGAAATTGATTCAATGTAGGTTTGATTCTTCATTATAAACATTTCAACATGGGATAAATAACATTCAATTTAAATAATCATTTTTTTTAAACAATAATGTTATTTTTAAGGTTTTCTTTTGCAAATTTGGTATTCTACATCATAATGTATGTGTGCATCAATCATTAGTTATACGTTATATTTGTTTTGTATTGTTTTTTAGTTTAGGACATTGCAATGATATGTAAAATGACACTATATTTTGATGATGTTTAAAACTTATTGCAATTGTTTGAACCATTACACCAATGACCTTAAAAAAGAAAAACAAAATAATAATGTCAAAGAGATCGAAATCATAACTAATCCTATGAAATTTCCTCCATATAATTTTTGTATAAAATGTAACAAGTAAATAATTCCACTAAATTTTCTCCATATACATTTTATATAATTATAGTGCCTCGTAATTCATATACTAAACTTTTGAAATTCTATTTTTTTTAAATTATATTTAAAATATTTAGAAATTTATACTTAAAAAATATATTTTAATTTATAAATATTTAAAACTAAAAAAATAAATTTTGAAATGAGAATGTAATCCTAAATGTAACCTTAACCCTTTCCTTCAAAGTTTTTCCCTTATTATCACTAACTACAAATATATTCAACCTATAGCATTATATAACTATTTTTAAATTATAAAGGTTGTAGTATAATTGAGTTGGTGAGAGACTGGGGTAAGATATAAGAACGACGTAGTTCAATGAGTTGACGATTTCAACTTCGTTTTTTTTGCCTCCGTCGCGAGGATTTATGAGTACCTGGAATAAAATAAAAAATAAATAAAAAAATAAAGAAGAAAGGACGCAAAACCTAAAATTAAATTGTCGACTCATTAAACTATATGCCTACATTTTGGCCTGATTGTACTACCAACCGCGTATGGCTGAATCATACAAAAGCAATTTCTTTGTAGATGCAAAGCATATTCAACATTTCCAGCTCTCATCATTATACCACGATTTCTTAAATTCTTTTATCAAAAACACTGTTTAGTTGAGAAATTTTATGAGATTTTGGTTGACTATAATACAATGACTTGGTATCAGTCAGAAGACAAGAAAACGTAGAGAGTGAATGATGCACATCCGAAGTTTACACATTTGATGGGAGCAGTTTTGTCTCATTTAATTAGAATCTCGCTTATACCATATTTGTCCCATTTGGACATTTGCGAATTTCAAAAAATGTTTTGTGTAGTCACACTAGTCTAGTTTAGAATTACAAAAATGTTTTACCGATGAGAATGATCATACTAGCAAAGATAGGAACATTCAAAAAATTAAATATTTACACAATTAGACACAATGATGATTCTCTAAAGTTGCAACCAATTGTATTCTCGGTTTTCCTTCTTGGGAAGAACATAAATGGCATGCAATATGACGTAAATGATAATAAATAATGTCAAATTTTAATATGAAGCACAATATAACGTCAAGTTCCAGTTTCTGAGTGTGAAGGATTGTGGAATTCCATCGCAAATTCTACTATGTATCCTTCTAACACTCTAGTCAAACAAAAAAATCAATGGCCCCAGATATGGAGTTACTTATAGTACTTTACTCTATGCAACAATTTTAGCATCCAATTGTAAAGCGCTAACCGGGTTTTTCACTCCTCTTCACTCACCTCCTTAGCATTTGAGCTACTTCTGGCAGGATGACAAGGAACTTTGCGAAAGAAGATTTCATGGAAATAAGGAAACAAATATCTCCGCAACCAATCTTCTAGAGTACATGTAAGTTTCTAGTTTGATCTACCATGAACTCATATTAGCTTTTTGGTCCAACCACCATTCAATTTATTCTATGGTTGGCTTCCACGTCCTCCTTTTCTACCGCAGTGCCTTTCAAGTCTCGACACATTCGAAACCGCTCGGTTGCACATGGGGAAGTGACCCAAAGTTTGGGAATATGCCAACAAAACCTTCATAGAAACTATCAGAATTTTCAACGCTGCCGCCAGTGCGAAAGGTCCCTCGAGGTACTCTAACGAGTTTGCAAAACATTTTGATGGTTAAGCAAGTGACACAAGGGAAACAAAGACAGCTTTTGGATCAAGTAACCCAACCGAAAACAAGAAAAATTCTCCATATGTCACATATAAATGCATTAGACCCAAAGACATTTAAAAACGCTCATACCGCATGCACTAAAGTATTCCAACCATTTACAACAAACACCGGTCACGCACAGATAAGGTTTAGACAACAAAGTAAATGTTCCGATAGACATTCATCGCTTATGCACATAATTAACTCTCGATGTAAAATAGTAAAAAGAAAAAGCCTCATTCATTATAGGGTGACACAATGCTATTTAGAGCACATAATAAAAGAATTTATACATATATTTGTTAGTAACCTTGCGTAGATGGGCCAACGTCCACCTACATATATTTCATCATTGACACAAAAAACATTTAAACAACATAAACATAAATATGAGACAAACTCCTGAAATGGCTCATATTTATATTAAAACATCAGTGAAGGAAAATGTACAATAGTTCCATATGACTCGATAGTTAAAACAAAAGATGTGATCATTCATATCATGCTACTAGCTAAAGTCATTCCAACATAGAGTAGAAAATATCCACAAATTAACATCATGTCAAAGCCCTTACCACATTTCTGATCTCAATAGAACTAGTCAAAGAACAAGGAAAGTATCGCATAACATTGATGAAGTGCAAAATATCTGAATTCAACTAGTCAAAGAACAAGGAAAGTATCGTATAACATTAACAGAGAAAAATAAAGTGGAGCCAAAAATATCATCTACCACCGATCATTCAACCGAACAACATCCAACAAATTGGAAATGGAACATCAACCGCCTGAAACTCAATCATCAACTATAGCCCCTAATATAGTGTTGGTCTTCTCTCACTCGGTTTTAGGGAATCTCTAGAAAACTCACTTGGCTTAGCTCAGCTCTGGCTGAGTTGTCCTCTACACATGCAAAATCTCAATCGTCGTTGAACCATACCCAACTAAAGTCGCCACATTAACCCAGTTAAGTATAACTCACATGCATAACTTCCGGATGCTTTCGACGACCGAAAAATACTGCACTCACCGTGCAAGAATCTTGTAGACATTCATCACACCTTTGCGTATTTTGTGGAGCATCTACATAACTTTGTTTGTATGTAGCGTTGGCCACCTTAATGCACAATATCCCAATACTTCAAGAAAAATAGATAAAATTTCACAAACCTCATCTTCTTTAATCCATCCACGAGATCTCCTTACTTACTTCGATATAAGGAATTAATGGTAAATATTTGCATCGAGAATAGTGGAAACCCTCCCTAAAGGTGATTAAACTTATCGTAGTAGCTTCTCACTTCCCAGTGAGTTTTCATACATGATATACTTTATCTCGGACTGCATTTGATACATCACTACTTCATTGTTATAGTATGCACTCATGAACAAAAGAAATTGCATAGCAGAATCCCGACGATTATGAGACTACTTTTCTTACTTATGGTTTTAGATCTTTTCTATCAAACAAAATTGATTTTCTTATCAATTTTAATATTTACATAATATATAATGTTTTACATACAAGTAGTTATTATTATATAATAACTTGCATGATTACTAAGATGTTGGAAAATATGAGCCTTTCCCTCTATTCATATTATTTCCAAGCATAGATTTTCTTCTATTCATACCAAATGCTCATGTGGGCAAGAAAGACCCTTACTTTGGCGTGCCTCATTCAAGAAAACATGCATTTACCTCAAGAAAAATAAGCAACTAACACAAAGGGGAGAAAGCTATAATTATACCGATTCTATTCATTACCATTTGCCATATCCCTATTTGTGATAAAGAAGGTTGTCATTTAAAGTGAAAGATGTAAACAATGGTATGTGAATGAATAGAAAAGAGATTGTTACATTTAACGATCATTGGAAAATGAGCATAAGAAAAGTGCATAGAAAACATGGCTACCTCAAAAAATAAATAATCATTTAATTTAATTAAATATACTTCGAAACAATGATCTCTTAATTGGAATTGCATCCCATCTAAATATAATGTGAGCATGAAATTCGAACACAACGGCAACTACCCGACGCACGAAAACAAAATGGTGTGTGTTGTTAGTTTAAGTTGGTGTTAGTCTTATTTTCTTGGTGTAATTGTTGGTTATGCTAGTACGATACGATTTCTCGCTTTCCGGTTTATTTTTTGTGTTTTCATCGTTGTCGTTGGCAAAACACTAGTGGTGTGTAGTATTGCTTCGGTGCCGACTACACTACTTCGCTTACAACATTATCGTTGTCGTAGTTATTTGGGGTTTTACAATCGTGTCATGTTTGTGTGTCATATTTAGTCTTATAGGCCATCTCTGGCTAGAGGATAAGGAAATTTCACCAACAAATCCACGAACTAGGAACGACTTTCTATTGGGTGAAATATTTTCCAACAAAGCACACCACGCCGGGAAAAACCTTGTCCCTCTCTTTAGTGAATTGGTAAGATGCCGATGGAGAGAAGCACGGTGGGTGAAAATTGTGGTATGAGGGAGTTTTGTGGGCAGGTCTTCGAACCTCGCAACTCTCAAGAAGAACGCAAAACTAGTAGTTTCTTGGTTATAAATTGTTTAACAAACTGTGGCCGAGCTAAGTCCGTTCTCTAGAGTATGCAACACCAAAAAGAGATATGGGGAAGAGCATATGGGTTGTCTCCATTAAGAACCCCACTAGTGCAACACACCGGCCTTGATAAAACGAGTTTCACTCACCACAATTTAGATGCTCTAAAGTAGTAGAAGGTGCAAAGACAAGAGGCCGACTTCTATAGTTGAAGACTCCCGACCCAACGAAATAAAGGAATTCAACAAAGACTCGTAAAGTGATAGCATGCAGAGAATCCAAGCAAATGCAATGCAGTACACAGTGGAAGAAGGGAGAGCAAGCTTGAGAGCTAACTGCATAATACAAAGAGGAGGAATGTAGAGTAGTATAAGAAAAGAGTACATGGGGTCTTGCAAGAAGAGTGCTAGGATGCCCAAAAAGGGAGTGCACGAAGAAGATGGCCAGTTGCAGAGCATGGTAGAGGAGCAAAGTCAGCAGCTTTAAAAAATTTAGAGGAGGATTTGGATTGTGCGCCACAAGAGGCAACCAAACGTGGATGTATGCTCGCAACTAGCTTTCGAGACAAGTCGTGATTTCCAGTGTCGTGGACCCGCTCGAGCACAAGTGTTAATTAGAAGGTTTATTAAGTAGAAAATTTAATGCAATGTAAAATGTACATGTGAAGTGACATTAGATGTAAATGAAGAAGGAAAATGTGAAAGTGATATGAAATGTAACGCATGAAATTAAACAAAACTAAAATGTACATTCACGATGGAGAAAGTCATTTAAATATATTGTTACTGTGAAAATATTAAAATATTCCCTCGTGATATCAGCGTTATGGATTATGTAGCTTTTGAGTGAGCTACATAAACGAGGATTTGGGCTCTATATCTTTTGCGAGAGTGTTGCATATAGTTTGATGGCTACGTGAGGAGAGTGTGAAGAGAGCACAACCTCGCATGGAGGTTTGCAAATTTAGTAAATTATTTTGATGTTAAAGTGAAAGAAATCTAGATTCATGTGTCGTATTGTTATTTACAACAATGTTTTATGTGTTGGAAGCTATGCTTGTGATTTAATTTCTAGTATTTGCAGAAATTTTATATGTTTTCATTTGCACAAGTAGTGTTTTTGTTTTATCCCTAGTTATGTTTTTATGTGGAATTTATGCGTACGTTTTTATGTGAAATTTCTAGATACAGCATAACAAACATTATGAGTTGTGGTTTCCAGTCTTTGGTATTTCTCCGCAATAACATATTTTAATGTACATTAATTTGGGAAATGTATTGTGCTAGTTTTGGTTGGTTGTATGTAGTATGTTGTCACTTACATTTATAAGCTGCAGAGAGTGGTGCTAGTGGAGGAAATGGCAATGTGTTTGGCACTGCTGGTGTAATGGTGTGTGTTATTGGTTTAAGTTGTTATTAGTCTTATTTGTTGTGTAATTGTTGCTATGCTAATGACTGCATGCATTTTCTTCTCGTTTATTTTTTTGTTTCTTTCTATCTGTTAGTGATGGCATTATCGTTGATAGCATCGTCTGGCAAAGTGATACCGTAGTGCTGATGCGCTTTGTTTGTGTTTTTGGCACTATCAGCAGTAGCACCGCTTTCGTGCACATAGTTGTTTGGGGTTCTGCGCTCTGCGTCAGTTGTCTCTGGGTGCGTGTTTAATATTTTTCTTTTTCTCTTCGTTGGCCCTCCTAGCTAGAGGGTAACAATTTCACTAACAAATGTACCTAAACCAAGAAACAAATTTTTGTGGAGTGAAATATTCACCAAAAATGTATTAAAAATTAATGGCACTTTTGGTTTTCCTACTATTGTTATTAAACTAAATAAATGTGATACATGTATCCTTGGAAAGCATAACAAACGATATTTTCATTATTATACTTTTAGAGTACAGAAAACTTGGATTGATACACCGATCTATGTGTCCTTTTGCATGTCTCCTTTTCCACAACGAAAATAAATATATGATTAATTTTATTGATAATTACACCAAATGTACATTTTACTTGTGAAAAATAAATATAAAGCTTTAAAAAATTTCAAAATTTTCAATATATTGATTGAAAATGGAGCACAATCATATATTAACTTCTTCACATAGATAATGGAAGAGAATACACCTACAATGAATTTGAAATCGATTGTTTCCAATATGGGATACAACATCAAACCATGGTTTGATACAACTCCCGAACAAAATGGTGGTAGCTGAAAGAGTGAACAGGATTGCTTTGAACATGGTTTTCTCAATGGTCTTTTCAAAAATGTAAAATTGATGTTTGGGTTGAAGCAAAGCTTTCTATGTATGGTGTTTAGTGAATAAAAAGATAATCCATCATCAAACTACTTACAAATAAGACTCCTTATGAAATGTAGTATGGTCACATTTTTCTGTGCAAGGCATCCCAAGGTCTTTGGTCTCACCTACTATGCCTTCGATCCTGCGAACAAAGAAACAAGGTTGATGAAAGGAGTCAAACGTGCCTATTCTCCGTGTTCAAACACCACGAAGACATATCATCTTTAGGATGAGATAAACAAGAAATTTGTTCTTTCTCTAAAATTGTATTTTTCTCTGAATTTTCCAAATCGAGAACATTTTGGAGCAATAACTTATCTTTCAGTCATCCATGCTAAAAACATATCAAGAATTTGGTAATATGTATGTATTCTGACCACTATCATATATATATTCTTCTCTCTTTCTTGTCTCTCTTTCTTATCACTAAACTTGATTACTTCATCACTTATTCATTCATCGTATTAATTATGTAAATACGTTTTGTCATCCTCTCTTGATTTATTCCACTACATTCATTTATATAAAATATTAAAATAAAATAATTTTAATTTACCATGCTATACTATATGTATATATTCAACTATATAACTAAATGTTATATATATACATACATATACATATATATATACATATATATATATATATATACATATATATATATATATATATATATATATATATATATATATATATATATATGTAACAAGCTTAAGTAAAACTAACATAACTATATATTAATTGTCATATGTCATGCAAAAGAACCTTTGTAGAGTTCTCGTAATATATATATTTTTAAAAGTATATGTTTTCTTATAAGATTTGTGGAGAAAAAAAGATTAAAATACTATAATTATGGAAAATAATTTACGATATGTTATAATTATAAGATTATGAATGCAGATAAGATTTTATAATTATGGGAAAAAATTACAAAGATTTCATAATTATAATTATATTAATGATGATTATATTAATTTTTAAAAAATATTGTAGAAATGATGTCTAGTAATATTGGTGTGGAATTCAAATATACATGTTGTAAAACATATGGATCCAAGTGACTCAAATCAAAATTGTTGTTTCTTCCCCTTAACATAAAGAATGTTGTCGAAAGATGAGCATCCATCCCACCGGAGCGTTGTGTGTTCCCTTTAACATAAATAAAGTCGTCGAGAGTAGATGAGCATCCATCACACCGGGATGTGCATGTTAAAGCAAAAGGGAACCATATATTTCTTCGCATTTCTCTTTTATAGTTGATCCTATTCCATTTTTATTTTAATTATATTTATTATTTTAATTAGTTGTATTTTTATTTTATATTCTGGTAAAGGGATGCTCCTCAAGTTTCGTGTGTAACATGAAGAGGTGGGTTCCGTGATACGGCTTATGTAAAATTAATGAATTTGCTTGACTCGATGGATGTTATTGCTGTGTAAATCCGGCCTCCAAAATACAAGAAAAGAGATACTTCAACGACCTTAGAAATAAGCCACTTCGAGGGCAACCTTCCAATACATTACATAAATTGAACAAATTCTTGGATGATACACTTTACAAAACCTCCTTTTCTATATAGGAGTCCATGCCATAATGTAATCCTTAGTGGGGCCACATTTGTAATCCTAGCCGACTCTAACAATAATAATTTAAGGGCACAAAAGTAACAATGATGGGGGTTATAAGGGTACAATAATAACAATAAGCCATACACTAACAACAACAGGACCATACTAGCAATATAGGGACCCACGATGCCTCATCTTTCAAAAGTGTTGTCCTCAATGCTTTTCGAGCAGCTTTGGGTGCTTCTCAGATATAAATTCTCATCCTCCCATGTAGGAATCTTCAAAGTGGGTAAGTTCTTCCACTTGATGAGATACTCGAAACTGGATCGATTACGTAGCCGTTCGAGTTCTTTGCTTTCCGTCGACCGCTCTTTCGTGTTCCAATATGATTTTTCCTTCCTCATCAAATTCCGCAAATATTGTTTTGAACTCGGGACATTTTCACCTATAACCTTATTTAAGCATGAAACATGGAAAATCCAGATGCACTCGCGGTAGTGTCAGCAGAAAGCTCCAATTTGTATGTCATAGTACCAATCTTTTGGCAACACCTTGTAAGGACCATAAGTACTTTGGCGATAATTTATTATCCTTCTTAGCTTGCTCGTAGGGACATTTGTTTGTATGGTTGTAGCCGTAAAAGGGCTTCCAATCTCCTACATCAAAACTTCTCTCGCCGCGATGTTGATCTCGCCCGTTGTTTCTTTCTTCGATTTTGTCCAGCCGAAATTTCCGGTTATCCTTTAAGAGTCGGAGAACTTCTTGTCGATGCTCGATGTGACTCTTCCACGTACTTGAAACCTTTGAATTTTCCCTTAAAGATGATGTGATGGATGGTGGGATCATATCCATAAAGTTCCATAAACGGGGTCATTTTTAAGCTGCAATATGGAAGGAAGTGTTATACCGCCATTCGGCCGAGAGGTAACCACTCGACATTCTCGCTTTGTTTATCGATATAGCAAAACAACGACGATACCCATCCAAAAAATTATTTAATATCTCAACGACCATCAAGATTGACGATGATAAGATGAGCTATGAGCTAATTGAGTACCCAAACAAGAAAATAACTCCATCCAAAAATTTCTAGTAGAAAAATGGGACTGCGCTCGCTCACAATAACCCCTTGGGCTTCCATGTAGTCTTTTTGAATCAGTGTCCATAAATGTAGTAGCAACCGTAATTGCTTTAAATGGATGAGATAATGCACGTGCAGTGTGCATAATTGGTAATTCTATCAACTACCACCATGATGACACTCTTTCCTTCGGACCCAGGTAAACCTACATGATAAAATCCATTGGAATATCCTCCCCAACATTCACTTGGAATGGATAAAGGTTGTAGAAGTCCTCGAAGTCTTAATTGTCTCAACTTTTATTCTCGCTCAGCAACCAAACATTCCAAGCCACAAAACTTTTGAATATCAGATTTAAGGCCATCCCACTCTCTCTTCACCCCGTGGTAAGTTTTTAAAAATCGAGTGTCCTCCTAAAAGAGTATAGTTTGCAATTCCAAAAGAATCTTTTGTTTTAGTTGAATTTTACAAAGATATAAGCTAATCTTTGTACCATAAGGAATCATTTTTCCAACTAAATGTATAAGATGTACTAGGATCTTGCTGCAACTTTTTTAATGAGTGTCCATACATCTTTGTCCTTCTCTTTCCATCTCATCTCTTGCTTCCGCTTATCCAAATCTAGTTGGATAATAGAAATGGCACGAGCCAATGCTTCCACCTCTTCATTCTTTTCTTGGAGAGTGCATCTGCCAACAACATTATGCTTTCCTTTTTTGTAGATTATTTCAAAGTCATAACCCAACTTCTTTGTGACCTATTTTTGCTGCTCTTCTGAAGATAATATTTGTTCCAAAAAGTGTTTAAGACTATCATGATCATTTTTTACCTTGAAGTGTCTTCCCATTAGGTAAGTTCGCCATTTCTTTAGTGCATGCAGTATTGCTAACATTTCCTTCTCATAAATAGGTTTCTGTAAATACTTTCCTTTGATTGGACGACTTTCAAAAGAAATGGGTCTTCCTTCATGCATTAAAACTGCACCAATTCCATTTCCTGAGGCATCACATTCCACAATAAAGGTTTTTGTGAAGTCTGGCGTAGCTAAGACCGGTGCTAGGCACATTGCCTCTTTAAGATGTTCAAAGGCCTTAGTTGCTTCAAGAGTCCATGAAAATGAATCTTTCTTCAATAATGTTGTTAGAGGTGCTGCTATTCTCCCATAATTCTTAACAAACTTGCGATAATACCCTGTTAACCCGAGAAATCCTCGCAACTGCTTTATGGTTGTTGGGACTTTCCATTCCTTAATGGCTTTAATTTTGTTAGGGTCTACTTTAACACCCTCATGAGATACAATATGACCCAGATATTCCACCTCTTGTACTCCAAAGAAACATTTGGATGTTTTTGGATATAATTGTTTCTCCTGCAATAGTTTGAGCACCCTGTCAACATGTTCAACATGATCCTTCCAAGACCTGCTGTAGATTAGTATATCATCAAAAAATACTAGCACAAATTTTCTAAGGAAGGGTTTGAAAATGGAATTCATCAACTCTTGAAATGTAGAAGGTGCATTAGTAAGGCCAAAAGGCATGACCAAAAATTCATAATGACCCTCATGAGTTCGAAATGTTGTTTTTAGAATATCTTCAGTCTTCATTCTAATTTGATGATACCCTGAACAAAGATCCAATTTGGTAAAATAAATTGCTCCATGTAATTCATCCAATAATTCATCAATCACAGGAATGGGAAATTTATCTTTAATGGTGAGCTTATTGAGCTCCCTATAATCCGGACACATTCACCATGATCCATCCTTCTTGTGTACCAATACTATAGGAGCAAAGAAAGAACTTTGACTAGGTTGAATTATACCCGCCTCTAACATTTCTGCAATCATACGTTCAATTTCGCTCTTTTGGAAGTAAGGATATCTATAAGGCCTGATGTTTGGAGGAACACTTCCTGAATCAAATGAATAGCATGATCATGATCACGAATAGGTGGGAGTCCTTTGGGAGTTTCAAACACCTTGGAATGATTGTCCAAGACTTGTTGGAGATCTGCCGAAATAGATGATTTTGATGTTGAAACGTCTAGTGAGCATAATTGTGCAATTACGCCTCGTTGTTCTTTCTTTAGAAGCTTTGTCATGACATTAGAGCTTATTATCCTTCCCGGCTTCCCTTCAATACCCCGTAATTCAAATTCCTTTCCTTCTGAAAAAAATTTCAAGAAAAGTTCTTGAAAATTAAAAGCTACCGTCCCCAAAGATTGTAACCATTGTACTCCTAGTACAACATCAGCACCTCCCATAGGAATGTAAAGCATTGGACTAGTCAATACATATTCCCCCATGGTTAGCTTGATATTATGGCATTTTCCAGAGCAATTTATAGTTCCTCCATTTGCAACCATGACTTGACATTCTGGTGCTGGGTATAGGAAACAATTTAATTCCTTGGCTACCTTACAATGAATAAAATTATGGGTGCTCCCTGAATCAATCAACACTATTACATTTTTCTTCTTGATATGTCCTTCTATCTTGAGAGTTTGAGGAGTGGTAATTCCTGCCAATGCATTACATGATATGGTCGAACTCATTTCTTCCTCTTCTAGGGTTGGTTCCTGGTGTATATCCACTTCTTGTTCATTTTCTTCTTCCTCTTCAAAATCTATGTATTTTCTATCACAATTGTAGCAAAACCCTTTTTCTCTTTTTTCTTCCAATTTTTGTGGTGTCAACCTTGTAGGTTGTGGAAATCTAGGCGTATCAACACTTCCTTCTTTATAGAAGTGAGTGGTAGGCTTCCTTGTCGCCATAATTTTACATTCAATTTTTCTTGCCAACCTGAATGCCTTCTCCAATGAATCAGGTTCCAAAACGTGAAATTCATGTTGGATGTTATCCTTTAAAGTGCTTATGAAGAGATCAATCCTGTGTTCCTCTGGAATATCAGTTACCCTTATATTCAATTTTTGGAAGTCCTCAATGTGCTCCCCCACTAAGCCCTTTTGTTTGAGATTTATCAATTGGCTAAAGAAGGTGTTGCTCTTTGTATCCTCATAATGTGCTATCATTTCCTTCGTAAAAATTGAGCAAGTGACAATTTTTTTACGGGAGCAAAGCCATCGATACCATACAAATGTATTTTGTTCTAATGTAAAGTTGCAATGCGTACCTTTTGTGTGTTTTGCACGTTATGGAGATCAAAATATTGCTCCATCTGTAGTATCCATGTTACAGGATCCTTTCCATCAAACTTCCTCATATCCATTTTTGTAATATGGTGGTTCTTCCCGCCAACATTAGAGTTTATCAAATCACGATTAACATTGATTTTGTTCTCATCATGAGGTTCTTCTACTATCTTTTCACCATTAGGAAACATTTCTTGTATCAACTTTGTCAAACCTTCGATGTCTGTTTTGAGATCATTCTTCATGTTTTCCATGTTGTCTTTCATGTCCACTTCCATGCCATCCATCTTAGCTTCCATGCCTTTCTTCAAACCGTCCATCTTCACTTCCATGCCTTTCTTCAAAACTTCCATTTCATTTTTTGTTGCTCTTTGCGAGAGTGAAAACTGGTGCATTTGCTCTTGTAATTTTGATAGATCATGTTGCAATTCTTCATCTTCATGAGTCATAGTAGAGCCTTCTGAAGGCTTAATGGGTGTTGAATTATTTTTATGGGGCATCTCTTAGAACCCAATACTGATATCTACTCTACAAAAATCCCTTGGAATCAATTCAAATTGATTCTTCAAACAAGACTTCTGCAATTTGGAAACAAATACACACGTTTTTCTTTCTTTTGAGGAGCTCGATATTGAAATTGGATTATATCTATTATTGCAGCTCCTAAATATTTGAATTTCAGCCTCGATGTAGCCCTCTGAATTCTCTTTCGAATGCCATAGGTCTGACTTTATTTGGATTCTCCAAGGCAAATTTGTGTCCAATCTCCCACAATGACCTAATTATGGACTAGTTCAGTAGAACGAACTTGTATGACTTGCCACGTGTCACTGTTTCATCCTTAGGCTCTGAAATTTATAGCCAAGAAACTAGCGTCCATGTACTTGCGACCAATTTTTACGTCACTCCAATCTGATGCTCAGAGAGAGAGTTATGAATATTTTCCCACGATCACCTCTTTGAGATGAAATTTGGGAGCCTAAAAAAGCACTACCTTCCACAGATCATATCTCCGAAAATATTGTGAACCAAGCTCTAAAAATTTTTAACGCGTTTCCTCGGGATTTCGGCTTCACGCCCTAAAAATTTCATATTTTGGAACTTCGTAGAAAAAACTTTATAGAGAAAATTCCACGATGACCTGTTTAGAGCAGCGAAACCCTAGAATCCAAAGCTATGATACCAAATGTTGTGTAACCAGCTCCAAAAATAGAAGAAAAGAGATATCAACACCTTAGAAATAAGCCACTTCGAGGGGGTAACCTACAATACATTACATAAATGAACAATTCTTGGATGATACAATTTACAAAACCTCCTTTCTATATATATGAGTCCATGGGGCCATAATGTAATCCTAGTGGGGCCACAATGTAATCCTAACCGACCTAACAATAATAATTTAAGGGCACAAAAATAACAATATGGGTGTTACAAGGGTACAATAATAACAATAAGGGGGTTACACTAACAACAATAAGGGACTATACTAGTAATATAGGGACCTAACAGTTATATAACTTATAACTAATGGAGAAATGTAGATTATTCTAGAGTGTATTATTATTAGATGTTTGTCGAGATTGTGGCATTTTAGGCAATTTGTGAGATTTATTTAGGATTCAGATCTTATTTCTTAGGAAGTTTTTCAAACTCCTCAAAAAACTTGTAAGAATATATATATATACAAACTTTATTTTTGGTGAAGTAAAGTGCCATGAGAAAGAACTCTCAGGTTGAGTTAGCCTCACCTTAGAGCTGACCATTTTCGTCATAGTTTATCCATCCTTAATTTTAAATTGGTATCAAAGATTCAAGCGGGGGCTGAGTTTGATGTGTGTGTAATCATTTTTTGGAGAGGAATTTCAATTTGTTTGATCATGAATCTGAGGTGGATGATTTTTTTTGTGCCATCATTGGAGCAGACTTTATGGTGATCTTCCCAAGACGATTGGACCGCAATCAGAATTTAAGGTGAGGAGCTAGATGATGGGAATCCAATTATTGGAGTTGTGTCTTATGCAAGCGATATTTGTTGGTGTGTTGTGTTTTTTGATATATTGAATTGTTACTTGTGGAATATTTTGGAAAATTGCGTAGCAGTGGAGCCTGGAATTGTTGCATGCATAGAAATCGCATTTGGGAACACTTTGCTGCCAACATCAAATAATGTTAAGGCTCACAAGGAAAGTCTCAATTGATTGGTTTTGAAATTGTTGTTTCTTGTGGTTAGAGGTGTCAAAGAAGCCATTAAGCTGACTAGTGTGTGTGTTGGGTGAAAGCAGCTGGTGAGGCAAATTTTGTATGGCTTGTCTTGGATTTCTTAGAGAGGAAGAGCCATTGATTGACCAAAGTTTTAATTTGGTTGTTGTATATTTTTTTGGCGAGAGTGGAGCTCCATATCTGGAGCTGGAGTGTGGGAGCATAGACGACAAGAGATTCGTGCTTTGTGATTTCGAAAGAGTTGTTTGATCTAGAGTTTTCACTGTTGATCATGTATAGGCACTGCATGCGGTGGATATGTCATAGTTTGTGTTGTTAAATTCATTCCAAAGGCCAATTAGAGGTAAGCTGGTTGTTGGATAGTGTTTTCTATATGCTTCAAATCCAGATCATTTGACTTGTGAGCTAGTGATGTGGCTTGTGAGCAGGCACTCTTAGTTTGGGCTAGCCTCACCCGAGAGCTGACCATTTCTTTCAGAGTTTGTCCATCCTTAATTTTAAATATATACGTGGATGGTTATAGTAAGGAGTAGGACCAATTTCTCGAGTTTTTATTCCACCAACACACTGTAAATGACAACATTTTCTCTCACCACATTTACATTTTGCTAACAAATTCTACTCTGTGTAAGTAGTTAGTTACAGATAATCCAAAGCTCCCACCCAGGTTTGGAATTTGACGAGAAAAATTCCCATCGAGAGGTATTTTTTGCGTCAAATAAATATAAAAACTTACATTACCATTTATTGGGATGTGTCTTGAAATTTAAAAAACATATTTTTGATGTTTGTCTTTTTCCAAAATGTTATTAATATCATATAGGCATGTTCCATCTAGACCAGGGCCTATCAGTCCCTATGCATGCTACCCTACTTAGGTTCAAATTCAAGCTCGACTCCAACACGCTCCACTGCTCTAAATTTCCCACACTCCAACTCTGAACTTTCTAATGTAGTTGATGACATCCACCAATACACATTCAATGCCATGATCTCGATGTCGAAGAGTTCAAATTTAGCATTCACCCGCACAAATTTTTGAATAATTAAAAAGCTTAATTTTCCAAAACTATGTTTCTTTAGATTGAGAATTACAAAATGAGTTGGGTAACCTAGAAAATTTGGAATCAATTATTGTTACAGAGAGTAGTATGCAGGGAAATTTTCCAATGGAAAGACGGAACTTACCCAAACTAAGAAAGATTTTCCTATGCCAGAAACTATTCTATGGCATGATACTTCCTTCTTTAGGGCATCTGTGGGAACCATTAATAATGGATTTGAGTTTTAATGCATTATAGGGACCAATTCCAACATCTTTTGTGAGTATGAATTATCTAGTAAAAAAGGATTTGAGTGACAATGGATTACAAGAGGTGATTCCTAGGACTTTAGGGATATTAAAATTCCTTAAATTTTTGGATTTAAGGAACAATCAGATTCATGGAAACCTTTTAGGTTCCTTAACAGAGATAAATAATTTTCAGGAGCTTTACCTCAGTAATAATCCCCTAGGAGTATCGATTGATTCTCTGCACTAGGGAAATTTCCAATCCTTGATCAGTTTGGATCTTTCATCCTCAGATTATATTGGAAACATTCTAGAATAATTTGGGGAATTAAATATGCTTGGGTACCTTGATTGAATGACAATAATCTCATTGGGAACTATATTGTGTCTATTTGTCTCTCTAGGCAGTTGAGGTTACCAAAAACAATAATGGGGTGAGGGCTAGCATCACTAACAATGGTAGAATATGAGGAAACCAAGGTACCATAATCTTCATAGTTTTCCATTAAGAGATGGAAAAGGAAATACATCGAAGAAAATGAAATCATTTGGTCAAAATCCTTCAACCTTGATGATGACCATGACCATCTAAAAACCTCAAGGGAAAAGAAGAAGAAGATTGCTAATTGGAAGTTGGTGTGCTATTTGGAAAATCTGTCCATGAAAAATGGAACTTTACATGGTAGGAGAATAATAGACCAACAACAGAATTGTAAAAATAGAATTATGCTAATGGTCTTAGAGGTTACTCTTCCAAATACTAATGAGAAAAATAGAAGGCAATCACAGAAGGAGAAACAAGTTATTATTATTTATTCCACTATTATGGATTTTGTCTGCTATGATGATCTTCTTCTACTTGGAATTGTTAACCCTACTCAGCTTGTTGCCTCAATGGGATTAGATTGGATTGGAGTGGATTCTAATGGATGATTTACATAAAAATTTAAATTAAATTTTGACATGGGTTGTCTAGAGGCTATTGTGCCATGATATGGCTCATGAATTGTTTTAGGTTGTAGAAAATGTAAATGTAATAATTTATGGTTTTATTATTGAAAATAAATATTTGGGATTCACATGGAGTCTTGTTGTCCAACCAAATCACAAAACAAAAGAAAATATAGATCAATGACTTAAAAATTGTCCTCTTCGAGGGGGAAACCTCCTTTACATTACATAAATGAACAATTCTTGGATGATACAAATGATAAGACCTCCTTGGTATATGTAGGAGTCTAAGGGGTCACAATATAATAAGAGCATACATAACAATAATAATGTAAGGGAACAACAATAGTAATAGTGGGCTTCTATGGGGCACAAAAATAACAACGTGGGGGATACCTGGGCACAAAAATAACAATAGGGGGGCTACACTAACAATAATAATAAGGGGGATACACTAGTACTAAAGAGACCTAACATGCCCCTCTCCTTCAAAAAATTGTTTTCCTCAACACTTAAGTAGTTCTCAATGCTTTTGTATAAAATTCTCATCCTCCCACATCGAATCTTCAATGGGTAAGTTCTATTTCAAATGTTAGAATCAAATTGAGAGATATAATAGTTTCAATATCAAGCTGCGATTCCAAATTTTATGCAAATAACAAAATAGAACAAAAGATAGATCAACGACTTAAAAATTGTCCTCTTTGAGGGGGAAACATCCTTTACATGATAATAACTCCTTGATATATATAGGAGTCTAAGGGGTCACAATATAATCAGAGTCTGCACAACAATAATAATGTAAGGGCACAAAAATAAAAATAGTGGGCTTCTATGGGGCACAAAATTTAAAAAAAAAACATGGGGGATACATGGGCACAACAATAACAATAGGGAGCTACACTAACAATAAAAATAAGGGGGATATACTGGTATGAAAGGGACCTAACATATCCCTATCCTTCAAAAAAGTGTTGCCCTCAATGTTTGAGTAGTTATAGATGCTTTTGTATAAAATTTTGATCCAACCATGTGGAATCTTCAACGAGTAACTTTTTCCAATTAATGAGATACTCTGAAATTAATTGATTTCGTAGCCATCGGGTTCTTGTTTCTATGTTTTATTCAGGCTCAAATATGATTTTTCCTTCTTCGTCAAGTTCTGGAAACACTATTTGAATTGGGACCTTGTCACTGATAACCTTCTTTAAGCATGAAACATTCAAAACTGGGTGTATTCGGGAAGATGTAGGAAACTCAAATTTGTATGCCATAGTACCAATCTTTTGCAACACCTTGTAAGGACCATAGTACTTAGGTGATACTTTATTATCCTTCTTAGTTTGATTGAGGGACATTCTACATCTTCACTTTGGGCATGGTGCTGGGCAAGATTGACTTGGGCTTGCTTTCTCTCTTTTGCAGGGGAGGGAAGAGATTTGGCCCAAGTTTTAAGAACCGCTTTCAGTCTTCTAAGTTTTTCTTCCCAAATGAAGAAAGAAGAACCTTTCACTGGCATATTCCAGCAGTCCTGAACCAAATTTAGAAACTCTAGTTCCTTGACCCAAAGAGGGTTGAATCTAAAGGGGATGGGGCCAAGATCTTTGTGGCCCAACATCTCAAGTAAAATGGGCTTATGATATGAAACACTGCATGGGAGGATATGCGATCTGAATTCTAAGCCCAGAAAAAGGAAGGAACTCTGCACCAAACATCTATCAAGTCTAGCAGCAATATGACCAGGACCTATTCTTTTGTTAGACCAGGTGTACTTACCATTTTCTGGGGGGATGTCAAGCACATCCCAGTCCTGCATGAGGTCTTCCACCCATTCCCTTGTAGGGTCCCTTATGATTGTGCCTCCTCGCTTTTCCTCCATGCACAAGGTAAGGTTTAGATCACCTGCAACAATGATGTTTTCCAAGTTTTCTGACTCTGACAGATCTCTGATGGAGTCCCAGCACTCCCTTTTTTCCTCTATATTTGTTGGAACATAGACATTGAAAAGACTGAAAGCCTCCCTTGAGTCCAAAGGCTGGAGCATCAAAAACAGCCAGTGGGTGTTGTGCAGCTCAGTGACCAGCCTATACTTTAGAGGGCTCCAGAGAGAGCCCAGTCCCCCAGAGGCTCCCCATGCTGAAACTGCATGACTGCTGCTTCCTTTCCAAAAAAATTTAATGATTTGGAGAAACTCCTTGTCCTCCATTTTGGTCTCCTGAATCAAAAGAATGTTTGGGGCTTCTCTTCTTATAAGGCTTCTCGTTGCTTCTTCTTTCACTTTTCTCCCCATTCCTCTGTAGTTCCAAGAGACAATCTTCATCATTTATTTTTATGATGATAGGCTCCCTTGGAGCCCTGTGCTTGATTTTTGATCATCTTCAGATTTTTTCCAAGCAGTTTCTCCAGAGTGGGCTGACTACCCTAAAGCTTGTCTTTGTAAGTTTCCTGATCTCTCTTTTCTCTAGCATATTTGCGGCCCCTTGCAGATCTTCTGACCAATGTCTGCGTATCTCCTATTCCTCCATCCTCTGAGTCATGTTCCTCCTCGAAGGCTTCTGTTTGCTTATCCTTGTTTGTTTCCGTGGTGCTTTATTTAGGTCTTGCTTCTGTTGAAGTCATTTTTTCTAATGGTTTATCTTGCCTATCTTCTTCCTGAGGAGTCTCTTCAGCAGAGCTTAAGACCTCATACCTATTTTCTTGACTTTTTGGTAGGGGAACATTCTAGGTGGAGGCAGGCTGGGGGCCATGAACCCCAAATTTGTTGTGAGATGTCTTTGGCCTCTTGACCTAGTTCCAGCCATCTTCCTTTCCTTTCTCTGCTTCCCATTTGTTCGGGCACCCTCTTGCAAAATGGCCATATATGTGACATATACGGAATTTGAAAGGGAGTTGCTCATAGTCCAGCACTTTCACATGCGTCCGACTGCCAACCTTTAATTTGATGGCCTCCGGAAGCCCCACCTCTAAGTCCACCTTGACATAGATTCGGGCGCAATCGTACTGATCGTTGTTGTTTTCTCTATCAATGAATTTTCCCAAAGTGCTACCTATGTGCTTGAGGGACTCCCAGTTCCAACAATGCACTGGAAGATTAGGGAGCCGAACCCAGACAGGGACAGCTGTTGGGACATCCATGGTCGGATCGAATTCAGAGGTCCATTTTTTGAGGTAGAGGCCATGGGGTCCCATGAAATAGGGCCCATTCCTGAAGATCAGGTCTTTGTCCTCCTTTGTGTTGAACTCAAACAGGAAGAAGCCCCTGCCTAGAAAATATGAGGTGACTTTGTTCTTGATCAGTGGAACCCAGTTCTTAATGACCCAGTTTTCCATCGATTTTGGCGAGGGCCAAAGGCCCTTGAATTGACCCACCAAGGCACGATCTGCCACGGACAAAGCAACCTGGATCGGACCCTCAGGAGGGAGGTTTACCTCTGAAACATTGTCGAGCCTTTTGACGAACTTAGCGACTTCATACTTCTTCTTTTTGGGCAGCGAAGCAAGAAGAAAGGAGAAGGCCGCTTCAGCTTCCGGGGATGGAGCTTGCGAGGGACCAATGGGCGAGCCTTGGGCCTCCATGGAAAAGAAGTTCAAATCAGAAAAACCGATCTACACCAAGCAAATACAGGAAGCGAGGCATCTCAAGATCGGGATGAAGAAGAAGAGGATCCGATCAGATCCTACAGGAAGAATCTCCAAGGGCGCAGATCCAAGCAGATCTGACAAGAGATCAAGAGACCCAAGGGTCAGGAGGACCAGGATCAGAGGCGAAAATGGTCGAGAGGGTAGAGCCCAGTCTCAGGCTGCGCAGAGCAGGTCGCAGCAGGAGGCAGCAGTGCTCGAAAAAATATTCGAAATTCCTTTGCCATTTTTTAATAGTTAATCATATTCCAATTTTATTATAATTGGTTGTGTTTGTATAAAAGAAAATTCTAGAAAGGGATGTTCGTGGCGGCCGCTTGTAAATGTGAAGAGGTCAGCTCCGCGTGATACGACTTTGTGAAGTTACGAATCGTTGGACGGATGAACGTTATATACGCAGATGGGTTTAGTAATTAGGGGACCACTGTCCATGGTTTTGCTTCCACCGACACCCATTTCTCTCACCAAATTTGAGTTGTGTTTCACAGTTCATAATCCAAAGCTGCCATCCGCTTTTTGAGACCTGAAGAAACAGATGTTCCTCATGTACGGCGTGTTAGATTCTGTGATAGTAATATTATATTTAAATAATATTTTAAAATATTTATAATAATTTTTGAATAAATAAGTGTAATATAAAATAAAAACTTTATACTTTGTTTTTATTTATAATTTTTTTTTTTCATTTATACATTTCTTTACTATTTTTTTTTAAATAATAAAAAATCAACTTAAAAATTATAATTATATACCATTATTATATATGTGATAATTTGTTTCCTTAAAATTTCATATTATAATTTCTCTAACCCTCTTTTCCAACTAGCCATTAACCTTTTGCA